>JAJOOR010086036.1:0-13075 GCA_036250505.1 Solanum acaule | reverse complement strand
CTCTTCCAAGTCTTTGGTATGTCCTCAAGATTTGAGGACTATGTTTAGAAGTTTCTTAGTCATTGTAATAGACACTTAAGTTTCATTTCATTTGTAAAAGGGCCTTGTCCCTTAGTACATTTTAAGTTCTTGTCTAAGATTGGCTAAAGAGACTTCGTAGTTCCGCTTGCGTATTGATGTTTTCAAATGTTGATGACTCTTGAAGTCTTATGGTTTTATTGAATAAAAGTTTTAAATTCTTAGTGATATTTATTATCTATGCGATGAATGAATGCTAAGGCTTGTATAAGACCTCCGAGAGATCGAATACGCATGTAACGACTAGGGGGTACTCTCGGGTCGTTACACAAACTAAGTCATGGGTTCTCTTTCAAAACGTTTTCAATGGTTTAATTATGAAGAATTATGATTTAATTGATTATTTAATATTTATTTATGATGAAATCCTCAATATTTCTAAATTGTGAATTTATGTTGTGTGTTGATTGATTATAGAAGCATATTAATTGATTACGCCTAAATTGATGTAGTTTATTGAATCATGATATTCTCCATGTCTAATGTAGTAAATGTTTGAGTTTAATGTGATTCATGGTCCTTGAAGGGAAAATTATGAGGGCTTGTACATGTTTATGAGAATTGTGTATGAGCTTATGATCCACTTAGAAAGTGAAGATTCCTTGACTATGGTGTAATTGTTGTATTGTTGAAAGATCATTCTCCCCATACCCTTACACAAGACTATGCATGAAATGTCTATGATTATGATAGTATTAATGTGTTATTTGAAAGGCTATTTTCTTGAACACGCTACGAACATGATGTGAAAGGTTTACTCACATATTCATGATTCTAATGTTGAAATTCTATTCTCACCTAATTGAATCCAGGAGCTAATTTATGAATTCTGTTGAATGAAGGGTAAGATACTCTTTCACACATGTAAATACAATTCAAGACTAAAAATGTAAATTTTGGGAAGGTTATAATTAGCACCTAGTGGATATGGAATGTGAGGCAGAGGCCCTCCCGTCAATACAATAGGCCGGGTCATCTAAAGTAACCTCATGAGATGGAAGATCCCCCGTCAATACAATAGGTTTGGTGTTTCTAGAAGCAATCTCCCTATCCCATAACTATGTGCACACATAGGTTTTTAGCTAGTGGATCCACCTAAATGGTAATACATGTAGTTCTACCTTAGGCAAGCAGGACATCTCTTTTCGGTGTGGGACATGACACAGGATTCCATGTAGCTCACATTGTCTATGTCGGTTAAGTCTACTTCCCTACATGACAAGAATATGAATATGACAAGAACATGAACATGAACTATACTTATGACTTCTCAAGGAGTTCTACTTAGTGTGAGTGTGGGTATGGGACTTCACTTACGCATTGCACAAGTTGGCTTTGGAAAGGGGTGATAGTGTGGTTTTCTAATGCTATGAAGATATATGAATTTATGCATGTATGATATGGATAGTTGCTATGAGTGGATTTCCTTGTTACAAGTTAGTGAACATGAATGTTTCCTTGTTTATCAGTATTGGCTATTGATGAGGTCAATGTATGATATGTATGATTTGGGTGGCCTAAAAGATGTACTTAGTATTATATAGGATTATGAGATCTTGTCTATGCATTCAACAAGTATGACTTAGGGTTGCTTATGAATTTGTTTGACTTATGTATATACTCTATTGTGCATGATGACTCTTAAAAATGCTAATGTGCATGGTTTCAACTAATTGTCCCTTTTTTGCATGTTTAAAGGATTTTATTGCATGGGTTCCATACTTAGCACATTTTTGTGCCAACCCATATTTTCTATATTTTTCTATAAGTGTAGGTCCCGGTTGTTGAGTTGTGCTTCCTTCTTGAGTAAAATATTGGATTGACTATTCTCCACGCTTTCACTGAGTCCTCATGAGTCGAGGACAAGAGTTGTTTAATTTCTAGTTCCTATCTTACTTTCTTTTTGAGAATATGTTGTAAAAGGGCTATGACCCTTGTTGAATTCTTGATTGTATTAGATGATTAATGAGACAATGTCTAGACTTCTATTTTTATTTTATGAAAAGGTTTTGACTGTAGGAAGTTTTAATTTAGCATCATTTCTACTACATATGTTTGTGATATGCTAAGGGCTTCTACTAGACCCCTTTGGGGTTAAGTACGCCGTATTACATCTTAGAGGTACCCCTGGGCCATGACACACACCCATGGACCGCGGGTGGATCCTCGGACCGTAATGGTCATTCGTAGGTGATGGTCTGGGGCTCAACACGTAGGGGAAGCAAGGCCTTGACCCATGACCCCTTCCCATGGGGCATGGGTCCATCTACTGGGCGTAGATGCCCTTAATGGGAGGCTGCTTTTTGACAGCTTTTGGGGCAGTTTTTCTAGGGTCCTCCTTAAGGACCCTTTGGTTGGTCTTTGGGGAGTCATACCTTGATGTTTAACCCCTAAACCCCTCATTTTAAGTATGGGAAATCATTTTACAATTCTATCCCTCATACTAAACCCTAAAACAAGGCTCTAGAACTCTCTAGTTTAGCTTACTAGTTTCCGGGGTATTACAATATCTCCCCCTTGGGATAATTCGTCCTCGAATGATGATTATAAACACATCTTAAGGTCACAACTCTAGACTAGCAACCCATAATGCATGCAACAAATCTAAATCCGCACAACCAAGGAAGAAAACTTTGATTTCAAGCAAAACATATTCAGTGCAACACAAGGGAGTAGGAACTACATCTACCAACAAAAAATGCATAAAATGCTATATCTACTCATGGAGCCTAAATGCAATTTACTCTCAAAAGCATTTATTCAAGGAGGAATCTTTCAACTCCAAACTAAGGCATGCTCATATATTCGTCTCATGAAGTCTATGTGCAACTTTATTCAATGCGCTACAACATGAGGTAAAACAATGTATATAAGTCATTTCTATCAACACCTAAGCATTTTCATGAACATGCACATAAGGAAATCATGGCAACAGATAAACACACAATAACCTTACTAGATAGGCACACCATCTCCCCTTTGGGAGTAAGCCTATACAAACTCTTCTAAACATCATTCATACTAAAGACAACTTCAAAGTCCAGCATAACAAGTCACAACAGACAAGAAATCCAGATTTCACTAAATCATAAAACACATACCGGTAACAACATTAGGAGGTTCTCTAGATTGGAGAGCATAAAACCGATTCTTCTTTTGAGGCTACGGATCTATACCACTAGTGGAAACTTGCTTATCTTCTCTTCCTTTAGCCTTAAGAATTGGGCAATCCATAACAACCATCCATGCTGGCCAGGCATTTACCATGGTGGTTCCTCCCACACTTGGTGCAAATAGACTTAGGAAATGGAGACCCACTACCTTCCTCTTGGTCTAACCTAGGGGTGTTGGAAGAGTCTTGATCGCAATATCTTTGTTTAGACTTAGGTCTACCTTGCCCATCAGACTTAGCATTACCAAAATTCCCCTCATTGGTCCTAGCCCTCTTCATTTCCCTTTTCATTTTCTTGAGCTTTTGCTCCACAATTTGTTCCGCATGGACAATAAGACACGAAATATTCATACTTGGGATAAGCATTGCTGAACATCATTCATTGACTACCAATTCGAACACTCCCATCACCAATTTATTCATTCTATCCCTCGAGTCCGCCACTATAGTTGGAGCATACTTGGATTGTTAGGTGAACTTAAGAGCATACTCTTTCACACTCATACCGCCTTGATGAAGGTTAATGAATTCTTACATCTTTCATTCCCTCAACTCTGAGGGAAAGAACCTATCAAGGAATGCTTCTTTGAACCCTTCCCACTCTATTGGGTCCGCTTCTACCGGCCTAGTGCCTTTCCATTGTTCATACCCTATTTGTGCTATATCCCTAAATTGATAAGTGGCTAGCTCTACTTTCTCTACCGAAATCAATACCATGATAGCAAGCACCTTATACACCTCATCTATAAAACCTTGAGAATCTTCTTCCATTTTGGAGGAATAAAACTCCGGAGGGTTCATCCTAAAAAATTCTCTCACTCTAAAAGCGGCCATCACCCTTATTGGGTCAACCGTAGGTATAATCTCCTTATTGATTTGAGCAGTCAGAGTTTGGGCTTGAGTAGTCAAAGCTTGGGCCAACATTTAGAGAACCGACCTAATCTCTGCATTTGACATATTCGGAGGATCAATTGGAGCTTTAGGAGGAGCTTGGTGTGGAACTTAGAGAAGAACCTCTTGCTCCTCATTGTATTCCTCTCCCATCATAGCATTTTCCCTTGTATTAGCCATATCTTGAAAAACCATAGGGCTAGGATTAGAAAAAGGACCTTCTAGAGCCAAACTCCATGGCACGCCATAGAGAATGAAGAAATGAGACTTCTTAAACTTCCAATAGCCTCCTATTCATAAATGTGGAGCACTTAACATTTATGAACAAGATTCTACTAGACATGTTTTGAGATAATCCTACAACCATTCTAAACCTTGTGCTTTGATTACCATGTTTGTCACGACCCAGGGGTACACCCTAGATATAAAATGGCGTACTTGACCCTGAAATGGTCTTATACATGACCTTAGCATATCATAACATACGAGAATAGAAAAGTACGGAAAATTTTAAAAATCTTTATCCATACAATCAAAATCTTTATTAAAAGCAAGCGAAAGTCTTTTCTACACTTTTGTCTCAAACCATCTAAACTCAACTTGAATTAAGACCTTTGAGACACAAACCATACAATAGTCTCATGACATGAAAATAAAATACATAAAGGAAATGGTGGCTTTGTCCTCGAAGGTATGAGGAATCACCCAATCTTAAACTCCTTGCTCATTAGAAACCTATCTCCAAGAATAGAACTCAAATATACGAACCCTATAATTGATGAGAATGTAGGCAATGTATGCATTAGTACAAAATGTTGTAAATATGTTAACTAGCACAACATCATAAGAGCATAGCATAAGGGTTAGTCAACATAAGACATAATCCACAAACACACGAGATAATAACATAGTCACAAGCATAATCCCCAATATAGAAAATAATATAAGCATTAGTCAATATAAAGCATAGTACAAATACCTAGTCAAGTTTAGACTTTCCCTTTTATAATTAGCTTCAAGTCATACTTGTGTAATTTATGAGTAAGACCCCATAATCCCACTCACACTAAGTACCACTGTAGGCCATCACACTAACCATCTTAAGATTTCATCCCTAACTTAACTCTCACAACCAAGGGAATCTCTCACTTTTAGTCAATTATAACAAGGAGGGCAACAATAGCACAATCCTATATCAATATACATCACACAAAAGAACACTTTCTTGAATAGCCTTAAGTAATACTTGTGCAATGCATGAATAGCACCACATAATACTATTCATGCTAAGTACCACTTTTAGGTCCTCATACTCATACTTCTTGGTTGGAAACTAGTTCATCTCTTTAGTCCTTAGAACACTATGAGGTACTGCCTTAAGCACATCTTAGTTCATTATTAGGTATAACCCTATGAGATACTTCTTTAAGCATGTCTAAGTTCATTATTACGATGGGCCATATGAGATACTTACTTAAGCATGTCTAAATTCATTTATTCTTTTGATCACTATGAGGTACTTTTTTAAGTAAGTCTTAGTTCATTGGATATGGAGATTGCAACCCTAACACCGCTAGGTGAAGACTTACATCTCATGAGACCTAACTTTGGCAAAACCCACACTCTACTACGTAAGAACTCCCCTTTTAACTTGGATAGTACGCACATCAACTAAGAGTGGTTCTCTTTTCAACTTAGAGCCCAGACCCTATCATGTGTGACACTCCATCTCATAGTCAATATCAACTTGGGGCCAAGCATACACCCCAAGATTTACTATTAAGCCTTGCTTAATATTTAAGTCTCATGGAAGGATGTCCTTGACAATCAATCCATGTTAAAGTTATTCTATCACTTTATACAATCAAGCATTTATAAGGTAGGTTAGGTGAGTATAGGCTTTTCACCACAATTCTACCAATTAAACTTCTATTAATCACATTATATTTACTCTCAAAGCTCTAGTGATTCAACATTCATGACTACAAGCCTTACTCGCAAAGCTTTACTTCTCACAATCCTCAATTATACCTAGATTTCAAGGCATTCTAATCATATTCTTTATTATCAAGTGATTCAAGTCATAATTCATCAAAAAGGTTAAACTTCAAGCTTTACAAGTTAAAATACATAATGTACACTACAATCTAATTCAATTCATGTCTACTTGCTTTTAATCTTTAACAATTAATATAGACATCATCAATTTTAGAAGATCGACTCTAAGTCTTCACTTTCACCTTGACATAAACCCACAAAATACCAAATTCATCAATAAGACTAGGATTAACCATGGAAAATACATAAAATCATCATAATATCATAATTCAATGCTAAAACACTCATAAACAAGTACTATCCACTCAATTGGAATCAAACTTCAACACTACCCACAATGTAGGAAAAAATCCTAGCTAGAATTGGGTTTTGTCTTCATAATTGGGGAAAATCTAGGGGGTTCTATGGATGAAAGTGTCCAAATGAATAAGCTCAGATACCTTGATTGTAAAGCCCTCACCAAGCTTTCATCAATTGAAGAATTCTACCCTAGTTTCCTTCTCTTCTTCTTCTTCTTTACTTCTAGAGAGAGAATTATCTAAGGAAATTCGGGTTCTTTTGTGAATCTAAAATAATGATTTTGGAAATCATCAAATTAAGGGTCTATTAAGTTTATATATGTTGTCTAATAACTAATTAACCTACCCCATTTAACCCCTAACTAATAATAATGAACCTCTAAGTCACAACTTAAAACAAATACACTTCAAATCTGCCCCCACCCACGGACGGTGGGTGGGTCCAAGTAATGTGGGTGGGTCCACAGACTGTACTTGTCATTCGTGGGTGATGGTCTGGGGCTCAACATGCAGGGGAAGCAAGGCCTTGACCCACGACCGCTTCCCATGGGGCTTGGGTCCATCTACAGGCTGTAGATGCCCTTCATGGGAGGATGCTTTTTGACAACTTTTGGGGCTGTATTTTTAGGGTCCTCCTCAAGGACCCTTTGATTGGTCTTTGGGGAGTCGAACCTTGATGTTTAACCCCTACACCCCTCATTCTAAGTATGGTAAATAATTTTACAATTCTATCCCTCATATCAAACCCTTAAAACCTAACACAAGGCTCTAGAACTCTCTCATTTAGCTTACTAGTTTTTGGGGCATTACATGAGGTGTGTGAACCTTACTTGAACCCCTTTTAGCTTTATCCTTTTCTTGGAAGAAACTTGAACAATTGTGACCTCTCTTTATCCATTCACTCATAACTCTCATGAAGTGTGGTTTGTTTGAATAGCCAACTTAGGCCAAAAGCCTAAGTTGGGGGTGTGGTGAAAAGAGAAGGTAAATCAAGAAGTGTGAAAATTCCCCCTTTGAGAAATGGTTTTGAAAAATATGGAACATCTCCATATAAAAAAAGAGAAAGAAAAGAAGAAAGTAAAATAAAAATAATGAAAAAGTTGTTCAATAAAGTTATGAAAGATGCAAAAGAAATGGGGTATCCGGTAGTCCATGTGAAAGTGAATAATGGGGTGAATTGTGTACATGATCAAAATGTTGAAGAAAGGGAAGAAAATGATGTTCAAACCACATTTCACGAGGGTAGCCTAAATGACCATACCTTTACTCTGAGCCTCGTTACAAGCCTTGAAAAGACCTTTTTGATCTTGACTGAGCTAAAACAAATGTTGATTGGAAAATAAGGGTAAACCTATAGGTGAAGCCATGCATGTGTTCATATTTGTTAGTGTGAGAGTCGTTTGTGATTCCATAATTGTAAATTATTGAGTAATTGTGTGTGAATATAGAATCATATTTGTTGTGAGGGAATTTGAGTACCTATGTTGAGTTTGAACTTGCATTTGAAGCAAGTATTGTGAACTTGAGCATCTTTGATAATGGTGAGTCGCAACTTGAATCTTTGAGTGCACAATTGATCCTTGCATGAGTAAGTTGTGTCTTGTTGTGTGCATTCATGATTCAGTCTTATGTAGCACTATTTGAGACATCTCTTTTGAACTGCTGAACTTGAGTTTTAGTTGAGGACAAACAAAAGTTTAAGTTGGGGCACTACAACATTTTAGGCCTGCGACTACCCTGGTAAAGTGTAGCCTAAATTAGCAAAAAGTGTGGCCTTTGATAAAAGGCCACACTTTTTGACATTAAGCAACTCTTTTTAGGGGGTACCCTAAAGAAGTGTAACCTTTGACATTAGACCACAATTTAGAAGTGTCGCCAAAGCAACAACACTTCAAAAGCGTGACCAAAGAGGTACAAAGGCCACACTTTGTAGTGTTTAATTAGCAACACTTTTATCTGATTATACTACACTTAAAAGTGTGACCTTTGCATTGTTATTGGTTACACTTTAAAAGTGTAGCCTTTTATATCTCATCTACAACAACACTTATAAAGTGTAAATTTTCTTATGAACAAGATAAAATTTATAAACAATAATCCACACTTTTGAAGTGTTGCAATGTTGTGTAGAATTTTTGTCGGCACAAATTTTCATTTTTTAAGAATAATAATTTTAGTTTACATGTAATCAATAATCACAATTAAATATATAAGTCATCTAAAGCACAAAATTAGCTTATAAATAATTTGAAAGTATATATTTCAAACAAACTTCGCGAAACATGTCTTATACAACCCATACATAGAAAGCAGTTGCTTAAAGATCTCTAATAGCAATACACTCCACAAAACCAAATGTATTCAAACAACATTTATGATAATAGTACAAAAACTCTTTATCGTTCACTACAATAGATCAGGTTTAGTTCTTTTCTCTATTCATCAATTTCAATCAGCGACATTTTCCTGCACATTCAAAATTGAATTATAAGTTAGAGAATCATGTGTTTCTTATGCTCACTAGTCATTGTTCAATTCCCAGCCCCTTGACAGTTAAATGATCCCCAAACATGTACAAAAACTATAAAATTTGGGAGAGAATAGTAGGGCATGTATACCAAGACTTTCACAGTAGGAAAATATGAATGATAAAATAAATCTATGAGAAAACAGTAGGCAAACAGTTAAATGATCCCAAACATGTACAAAGCAGACCAAAATATGAATGATAAAATCTTCCAGAAAACAGTAGGCAAACATACAAATGTATCACAAACATGTACAAAGCAGAACCATATGTAATAAGAATCATGCATCCCAAACATGTAATAAGTTCATCAACAATAGATCATCAATAGTAGATCAACTCACTCTGTCACATTTTATCAGAGAAGGGTAATGGAATGAAACTTTGGTAAGGTAACGTGGTCCACCACTGCTAATTCCCCTTATTCTTAACACCAAATTGCAATTGCAAGAAGGTGAAAATTGTTACTATTGGAAGAGAACCTGCAGATTGTTCTTGTTGTAGCAGACATGGAAATTCTGGCACTTTGCCCATTTTATTTGGAAATTCTTTTCAAGTTCCTTGGGCATTACTCACACACACATTCCTCTAAGAAATACACTGATGGAGTGGTGGAGTATGCAATCTAATTATGAGGTTCATAAACTTATTCTTCAAATTCTCCCTATTATCATCTGCTAGTACTTGTGGAAGAACAGGAATATGCAAAATATGGAGGCAAAAAGTCTAGTAGTGCAAAATATGCAAAATATGGAGTCGAATTCCTGGTCTTTAAAGATACTAGCAGACTCCTTATGACAGTCTATCCCTACATAAATTGGCCTTGCAAAGGTGTGTTCAACATGGATACAAGAAGGTGATATTGGAGGTCAACTCTAAGCTATTAACCAAATGGCTCAACAGCAATGCCAAAACTCCATGAAAGATGCAACACACCATCAATGAGCTCAGGAACACTGCTGGACAGCTGGAATTCTTTAAGTGTCAACATGTCTACATGGAAGCCAATAGTACTTCTGACATAATTCAACACTACTACACAAAACAACAATTGCCCCCAAGACAACAAATGCAGGCTGGTTCTTCTGATCAAGTTCCCACTTTATCACCCTTAATTATTTCTGTTTTCTTTCTAGCCTTTCTCTAGTAGCTTATAGCTATCTTGAATAGGTTTATTATTAGGCTTTACTCTTATTTTGTAAGGGGAAAGTCTCCTTTGTTTATGCATTTCCCTTTCATTAATCGACCCAAGTTGGAACATTCAGAAATTAATTACAACTGTGAAATTTACAGTTTACAAAGACTTAAATAACAAGTCTGTGCAGAGGCGGATCAAAAACACATGGAAGAAATTATCTCGCGCCTTTTGATTATTATATCACTACAACCAGGAGCCCAAATCATTCCCCAAATAAAAATCATTCCACAGCCATACAAGGAAAAAGGAAAACCAATAATACAAGACATGGCAGTAAATCAGAAAAAAGAGATCCTCGTTGTTCTAGAGTGATGCAATATGCCTACCAATGTTATCCTCTTAGGTCATATACAATACAAGTAAACTGTCTCAAGAAAGAAGCGAATCAAACCGAAAAACCTCAGAAAAATAGCTGAAGAAAACACATTGGACAACTTCTAGATGAACATCAATCAAGTCTGTTGACTGATTCTTCAGCAGTCTTTTTATGGTCCTAATTTTTAGTTAAGTTTTACTAAGTCAATTAGATAGTTACTGTTAGTGGGCATGTTGTTGGCAGCAGTTTACCTCAGCAGAACCACTTTTGCTTTAGTTCCTAGTTTTTAGGTTTATTTGTTAAGTTGTAAGCCTATATAATGGCACTAGGTTATCTGATTTTATGCACTCGAATTGAGAGATTAAGAAACAACGAGTCTCTTTTCTGTTTCAGCGCTTTGTCTACACTTTCTCTCTTCTTTATTCCAACAATCTTGGTATCAAAGCTATCAGGTTTCTACACCTGGGAGCCAGAGAGAGGGTGAGAAAGAGAGATTGTAAAACGCAAGAAAGAAATCCTTTATCTTCAGATTTGAAAAAAATAAAATAAAATGGCAGTGAACACCAATTCAAATTCTCAGCCTCTTCCAATCTTTAAAGGGGTGAATTATCAGTTTTGGAGTCTTAAGATGAAGACTCTTTTTAAGTCTCAAGAGCTATGGGACTTGGTGGAGAAAGGATTTCCAGACCCGGATGAAGGTCACGCGCAACAGCTCCGGGAAAATCGTAGAAAGGATTCGAAGGCGCTGTTCTTGATTCAACAAGCCCTTCATGATGATATCTTTCCCAGAATTTCAGCAGCGGAGACATCCAATGAAGCTTGGGAAATTTTGCAGCAGGAATATATGGGAGATAAGAAGGTAATTGTAGTTAAATTGCAAACCTTACGTCGTGATTTTGAAACTCTAAGCATGAAAAAGGGTGAATCCGTGCAAGACTATATGTCTCGAGTCTCTGCAATTGTTAATCTGATGAAGTCTTATGGAGAAAAGATTACTGATGAAACTGTTGTAGCAAAGGTTTTGAGGTCTTTAACCAGTAAGTTTGAGCATGTGGTTGCTGCTATCGAAGAATCCAAGAACTTATCTGACTATTCGTTTGATGAATTAATGGGTTCTTTGTTAGCTCATGAAGATAGGCTAAACCGATCACATGAGAAGGTTGAAGAAAAAGCATTCCAGGTGAAAGAGGAGTCTTCTTTCTCCAAAGAAAAATCCTCAAATTTTTCTGGTAGGGGTCGAGGAAGAGGTGGATTTCGAGGCAGAGGTCGAGGCCGCAGCAGAGGTCGAGGACAATTTAGTGAGTCACGTCAGCCCAAGAGTGACTTACAATGCTGGTATTGCAAGAAGTCCGGCCACAGTGAAGCATATTGTTGGACCAAGCAAAGAGATGAACAGAAACATGCCAATCTCTCTGAAAAAGTTGAAGAGGAAAGTAAGTTGTTCATGGTTCATTCTCAAACTACTGACAATTCTGATGGTGTTTGGATTATTGATAGTGGCTGCTCGAATCATATGTCTGGTACAAAGTCTCTATTTAGAGATCTTGATGAGTCGAGAAAAAGTGAAGTTCGACTCGGTGACGACAAGCAAGTACGAGTTGAAGGCAGGGGTACAATAGCCATCAAAACAATGCAGGGTAATTCTAAACTTATCTGTGATGTGCAGTTTGTTCCTAGTTTGGCTTACAACTTGCTAAGTGTTGGACAATTGATGGTTAATGGTTACTCTGTTTTGTTTGATAATGATTCATGCATTGTTAGTGACAAGAAATCTGGTCAAACTGTTGCAATTGTACCTATGACTCAGAACAACATGTTTCCCCTTAATGTTTCAAATGTTGTTGAAAATTCGTTGGCTGCTAAAGGTGTTAATGAAACTCAACTTTGGCATCTTCGCTATGGTCATTTGAACATTAATGGGCTGAAATTGTTGACCAGAAAGAACATGGTGATTGGTTTACCGAAAGTGGGTGATCTTGAATTATGTGAAGCGTGCATATTCGGAAAACAAAGTAGAAAATCCTTCCCAGTAGGAAAATCCTGGAGGGCTAGTAGTTGTCTTGAGCTTGTGCATGCTGACTTGTGTGGGCCGATGAAAATTGAGTCTTTAGGTGGGAGTCGGTACTTTCTTCTGTTTACTGATGACTATAGCCGTATGAGCTGGGTTTACTTTCTCAAGTTCAAATCTGAAGCATTTGAGAATTTCAAGAAATTCAAGGCCCTAGTGGAGAAGCAATCAGGCTACAACTTAAAAGCTCTTCGCACAGATCGTGGTGGTGAATTTTTATCTGATGATTTTAATTTGTTTTGTGATGAGAATGGAATTCGCAGGGAGCTCACATCACCGTACTCGCCGCAACAAAATGGAGTCGCCGAGCGAAAAAATCGCACAGTGGTTGAGATGGCCAGAAGCCTACTTAATGGAAGGGGACTTCCAGTTCACTTTTGGGGAGAAGCAGTGGCTGCAGCTGTGTACCTCCTGAACTTGTCTCCAACAAAAGCTGTTTTGAATCAAACTCCTTATGAAGCATGGACG
>JAJOOR010086034.1:0-19059 GCA_036250505.1 Solanum acaule | reverse complement strand
CTACTAGTGGCAAAGTGATTATCAACAGGGATGTTGTTTTCAACGAAGAAGCAGCCTGGGAATGGAATGGCAAGAAAGAAGATTCGGTAATCCATATTCCGGTCCAACCAGAAGGAGAGCATACTACGAGTCTTGGTTCTATAGGTTTGGATCCTTCCTCTTCTTCCAGCAGTGATAGTATTAATTCTTCTCATGGTGGTAGCAGCAACAATTCTACTCCAATAAGATCACACTCTCCATCTTCGACGTCATCTAGCGAAACGCCCCCAAACAAGTTTCGGTCGCTGGAAGATATTTATGCATCTTGCAGTTTTTCCTTGTTAGCTGCTGAACCAACATGTTATGAAGAAGCTGTAAAGCAACCTGAGTGGCAGAATGCAATGATTGAAGAGCTCCAGTCCATTGAGAAAAACCAAACCTGGGAGTTGGTCGATTTTCCTGAAGGGAAGAATGTTATCGGGCTAAAATGGATTTTCAAAGTGAAGTACAATGCTGATGGAAGTGTGAAAAGATATAAAGCCCGACTTGTTGCAAAAGGATATAGCCAGAAACAAGGCATCGACTTTGAAGAGACATTCTCACCAGTAGCTCGCTTTGAAACGGTTAGAACTACTCTAGCCTTGGCTGCTCAACTTGGTTGGCCTGTGTACCAATTTGATGTTAAGTCTGCCTTTCTAAATGGCGACTTACATGAAGAAGTATACGTCTCTCAACCTGAAGGTTTCATCTCTAGTGAAGGGGAAAGCAAAGTATACAGACTGAAGAAGGCATTGTATGGTCTGAAGCAAGCTCCACGGGCATGGTATAGCAAAATTGATACCTTTTTTCAAGAGCAGCAGTTCAGAAGAAGTGAGAATGAACCCACACTTTATGTGAAGAAGAGAGGTAATGGTGAATTTCTAGTCGTTTGTCTTTATGTCGATGATATTATATATATGGGCTCTTGTGAATCTATTGTTTCTGAATTTAAGAGTTGCATGATGGGTAAATTTGAAATGTCCGACTTGGGTATGCTGCATTATTTTCTTGGACTTGAGGTAAAACAAGGTTCGAATGGAATCTTTATTTCTCAAAGAAAATATGCTACTGAACTTTTACAGAAGTTCAACATGCTGAATTGTAATCCATCTCCCACGCCCATGAATACGAATGAGAAACTAGTACTTGATGATGGTACAGGCTCAGTAAATGCTTCTTATTTTAGAAGCTTGGTTGGTGGTCTAAACTATTTATCACATACAAGGCCCGATATAGCATTCTCTGTCAGTTTGATTTCAAGGTTCATGCATAGTCCTTCGAAGCAACACCTGGGTGCAGCCAAAAGGATCTTGCGATATGTTGCTGGCACTATAAGTTATGGAATTTGGTACTCAAAAGTATCAGATTTTAGATTAATTGGTTTTACTGATAGTGATTGGGCAGGAAACTTAGAAAATCGCAGGAGCACATCTGGGAGTGTCTTTAGTCTTGGTTCTGGAGCAATCTCATGGAGTTCAAGGAAACAAGATACGATCGCCTTGTCATCTTCTGAAGCAGAGTACATGGCTGCAACTTCTGCCGGGTGCCAAGCTATTTGGTTAAGGAAATTGTTAGTGGATCTTCAACAAGAGCAGATTGGTTCAACTGAAATCTGGTGTGACAATAAGGCAGCGATTGCTATGACAAAAAATCCTGCATTTCATAGTAGGACGAAGCACATCGACATTCGCTATCACTTCATTCGCAATCTGGTTGCTGGTGGAATAATCTCACTGAAATTTTGTGGCACAAATGATCAAGTTGCTGATGTTCTTACAAAATCACTTCCGCGCAACAAGCATGAGTTCTTCAGGCTACAAATGGGAGTGTGTGACTTTGAAGAAAGGGGGAGTGTTGACTGATTCTTCAGCAGTCTTTTTATGGTCCTAATTTTTAGTTAAGTTTTACTAAGTCAATTAGATAGTTACTGTTAGTGGGCATGTTGTTGGCAGCAGTTTACCTCAGCAGAACCACTTTTGCTTTAGTTCCTAGTTTTTAGGTTTATTTGTTAAGTTGTAAGCCTATATAATGGCACTAGGTTATCTGATTTTATGCACTCGAATTGAGAGATTAAGAAACAACGAGTCTCTTTTCTGTTTCAGCGCTTTGTCTACACTTTCTCTCTTCTTTATTCCAACAAAGTCAACAATAAGAAGAGACCCACAAGCAACAAAATGACAACTACCTTAGATATCGATAACAATATGCAGACTATTAACAGAGAATGTGAAATACAAAATACCTTTTGAAGAACCGAATCATGAGCTGACCCAGATGAATGTGGAAGATTTGTACCTCTTACAGCTTGTGCGCTACTTGCATCAACAAGTGAAGCAAGGTTAGATCCAACACACCCTAGTATAACTTGAAAATTCAATCCATTGTTGTTTTGCAGTAATTGAATGAATAGATGTCTCATTTCTTCTCTCAATTCTTCCTTTAGAGAAGTGATTTCATTGGCATGATTTTGTTTTATATTGTTAATTTCCTCATATTTCTTCAAAGAACTTGTTGTCACTGATCTACAATAGCACCTAAGTCGACTAGGTTGCTCCTTTCCAAACACTGCCCTAAATGCATCATCAGTTGTTTCCCCAGAATTTTGGCGATTCTGAAGTTCAGCCTGTTGAATAAAATTGGCATCCATAGTGAACTTTAAGTACTATTTTCTTTCAAGCTAAAATGAGTTTATGATTCATTTAGTTAACTTGAGTTGACATCCCTTACGAGCAAACTGTCTAGCGACTCAAGTATTTTAAAATAAAATTGTCACACCCTCTCAACAAATCAACTGTCCTATGATAGCGATCAAGAACTAAAAAAATCTAACAACTTTTCCTAGCAAACAATTCAACGACATCGACAAAGAATTGATATCTCCTCGCACTTGCACAACAAAAAGAAAAAGAAGAAGAAGAAGAAGACAACATACCTAATAAAATTCAATGGAGTTAAAATCCCCACAATATATAAATTTTATGTCTGAATTAAATTCACTACTAATCCTCTTTAAAAAACATTCTAATGCAACTTGGGTATCAACCTGGATTTCCTTTCCTATCTTGGAACGAGTTGCACTAAACATTTCAGACGTTGACGGTTCTTCGTTGTTGTCTCTGGCTGCACACTACAGATTATATCAAAAGAAATTTTTAAAAACATCAATATGTTCTAATAAAGTACAAAAAAATGAAATTCAGATTTTTCAAGAAATGTCAGCTAAATATTACCAATGCCATGCGTAGTCTTGCAAAATTAATAGTTCCCATTCGATGCCTCCACTTTTGTTTTTTTCTGTTTTGAGAATTCATCTCACATATGGCCTATTATTAAATAAAAAGAGATAATTGAATTGATAAATATAAAAAGGAATAGATATAATGCAAAATATGTCGATGAGTAGAAATGCACTATTTTAGCCTAAGTTGAACAGCTGGGTGTTTCCAATACTAGATCAGCTGGCGGAATTGATTTTCTAGCATGCCATCAGGACGTTTTGCTAGCATATCCTCAAGGGTACTTTTTTTTTATCAAAAAAAAATCTTTAATTTTTTACTTGTGTCGCCTCTAATCATAACGAAGACCAGTCATCACCCACTTCTTTCCTTCTACTGGCATTAGAAATTTGGACTATGCAAAATAAAAAATATTTAGCTTCAGTAAGTAAAAACAAAAAATAAAATATGCAATCTCAAAAGTGATTGTTCTTACATTGATATATTCCCACATGCGCTTTTTAGTATCATTTAGCACCGCATCCCAACTAGTGTACATCAAGCTGATGAATCTAGGATTCCTTGCAATTGTTCCTATAAAGTTGCTTAATTCTGACACTATCTTATTAGTTGATCCCACTGCTTGTCCTTTATCAAATGTCACCTCTTTTATTTCTTCCAAATTTCTTGCATGAATATCCTTACATATTGTTTGTCCTCGAACTTTTTCTGGCTTTGATATTTCTAGATTGATGTAACAGATAGGAAATAAGAAATTTCTTTTATAACGAGTAATAAATCTTATAAGGTTTAAGACATACCATTCGTACTACAATTAATGTCAATTTCCACTTCTACATCACACTCATATCCACCGAGGTCTTCTTGATCCACAAAATCATCCAATCCTTTGTTGTGTTCATTAATAATTGGAGCATGCATAAATTCGACATCAGTTATTGTGTGGTTATCACATTTTGTTTCATCATCTATGCGTATCCCTTGATTTTTTCTGAAACTGATCAAGACTATTAGCTGATATGACTAACTTCCTTTTTACCTGCTTGCAATTTAGTAGATCATGGATATCATTTTCATTGTGTATTTGTTACTTATCCGGAAACTGATCAATACTGGTGGCTGATAGGACCGACTTCCTCTTCACATGCTTGAAGTTTAGATCTTGAATATCATGTTGTACCTCTCCATTACCTAGTGTTGTTCCAGTCACATGTACCAAAGCAGTAACACCTTCCTTGAAAGACGTTTGGAACCTAGAGTTACGCATAGGAAGTTTAATTCTTTTTCTCTTGAATGGACTCTCCAGATTGAAATAACCTCTATTTAGTTTGTCCTTTCCCTGCAATCATATGTGAGGTACTAAGCTCTTCCATTGAAAATGATTGAATTATTGATTTGTGCCCAAGCAATTTACTCTTTCCTTGTTGTGGAATGAAATCCTCAGAATTATTTCTTTTATGTGGCATTGGTGCCTACTCTTTCTTAGCTCTATCATTGCGTTCATTTGCAAGTTGTTCGCTCTTAATCTTGAATTCTTTGGCCAATTCAGCACTTGATCGGTATTGCATATCAAAATCTAGATTCTTCAATGGACTTTGATCTTTGGTTGGATTCAAACCCTTTTTCTTTAGTATTGCTGATTGTTCATTCTTCCCGCTTTTTTTGATATCTTTATTTTCTTTCCCTATAGTAATTTAACCGACAAAATAATAATTCATCAGATAATAAGAATAAAGTTTCCTTGGATTAAGGAGGTTCCTTATCAGTGGAAAGAAAAGGTGGCCTTGCTATAGTCATACAAGCCTAGTAACTCTATACTATCATGTAGTGAACTGGAAACTACCTAAAATAGGTTGGATTAAGTGTAATACTTATGGAGCAAACAAAGAAAATCCACGCCAAAGTTCTTATGGCTTTTGCATCAGAAACCACACTGGTGAGCTACTATATGCAAAAGCACAAAGTATAAGAGTGACTACCACTAGACCAAAACACTATGGACAAAAAATTATTTGGAGAATCAGGAAAGAGAAGGGGAAATGGGACACTTCATTTTCTTCTTATAAGGCACTTTTCATGTGGAAAATTGCGGATGAAAAAGAAGGATTATATACGGGTCAATCTGATTGACAATTCTACTGCAACACATTTGTCAAAAAGAATGAAACATTAGATGAAAACAAAGCTAATTCCAAATCAACCTCACCCCTATAAATTATAGTTATATCATGAACCCACTTATTAAAAGGACCAATAAACCAACATAAAAATTGAAATAAAATGTAAAAGGTTTAGTCATTATATGCAAATTGCATGCCCTCTTACACTTTTTATCCATAAACTTCACAAATAGCTTTAGCTCTAGATAAAGCATGAGAACATCCATGTCAAGAACAGGCACATGGGCAAGGATATGAGATATGCCTTAGAGTACTAAAGATACGAGAAATAAGGAAGCATTTTTCCAAAGTAGAACGTAATGTTGTAGTATGCTCATATAATACTTTCTTTGAAAAGACTCTGAAAGTAGGTAGAACCCCACATTTATGAAATCAGTTTTAAAATTCCTTGTCTTCCAAAAGACATGGACAAAGAAACAGATAAAGCATGGCTAGAGTTATGGGAACCATAGTAAGTGTTAGAGGAACCAGTTAAACAATAAGTGATGTCTATTCATTTTACATGCTTTTTGGGATATATTCAGTTCCTAGCTATAGCAGCTTTTACAAAAAGGTATCCAACACATTGGAAGATGCAGTCTAGAGAGGAAATTTATCTGATTTTATATGTTGTAAGACCCTTATAATAATTAACAAATCAACCTTTAATTCACCCTATTTCACATAATCTTAATTATCATGAATGGCTAATAATTTTGAACTGCAATTGCATTCAGGGTATTATCTCTTCTGGAAAAGTCATTTCTCTCTAGACTTGGTGCATTAAGAAAGGTGGACCAGGAGCTAGACAAACTATTTTTGATCAAATTGAACATTAAAACTTGAAGCCTCATAGCATCAGATAGTATTTGAGAACAATCACACGAAGAAATACAAAGACTACGTTAAAAGATGCTCAAAACAGAACTGAGCCACACTTTGAGAGAAAGGTAAACAACCCGATTTTACATCCCCATTTCGTGAACCCGAAACACATAGCAGACACACTTAAAATCGCAACTGAATAAACTACAGACCATCTTGAACAAAATAAAAGGAAACTTAGTTAACTTTAAGAAAACAGATCAAATCATATCTACTAAGAAACTGATACAAACTACCAGCTCACTATTTCAGTCACAACAACGCCTAACACTCTTGGTCTGAAACAAACAAGAAAAAATTAAAGGTAAAGAGTTGTACCTCTCTCAGAGCGATGAATTCAAGATAGCGAAAAAACCAGAAGTGACTTCAAACTGTAGAGCTCACTGTTCTGCCTCTAATGTCCACTGCCTGATAATAGTCAGATAAGAAGTACATGTTATACATAAATAACAAACAACCAAATATAAAATTATTCATCTAGAAGTACAGGTTCCTTAATAAAATAATTATCAGATAAGAAGCCAACATAAATTACTTAACCAAACAACAATTGTGCGCATGAAAAAAGCCAACAAAATACTTAAACATTGTAGCGATCTAATCTTCAATTCCACATATTATATATCTTAATGTGTTTGTACAAAAAAAAAACCAATTAAATAACAAAAACAATAAGTGAGCACTATATGGTCATCACAAAAATAATGAAACTCATGGTGCGTCATCTTCAAACTCTTCTTCAGACTCATCTTCAAGCTCATCTTCAGACTCATCTTCATACTCATTTTCAGACTCATATTCATACTCATTTTAAGACTCGTCTCCAAACTCATCTGTAGACTCATCTTCAAACTTAACAACCTTAGTCAAATAAAAGTTTTAACAAAATAAAAAAAAAGGTTGACAATCAAACCATCCTAAGAATAGTAAGAATCATAGGGAATTCAACATATTCAAGAAAAATAGAACATAGTCCTACGAATGGTCAAGCTTTAGCTGAGTTTCACCGTCTCTCTAACTCTAAGGAATTTAAATGAACTAATCAAGATTAAGAAATTCTATCCAGAAGCAGGTTCAAGTTGTAAACAACATTTTAAGAAGTTCAACGTATTATAGCTTATGAAAGTCGTTTTGTATTAGTAATACAACAATTTTTGAAATTTGTTGTCTTAGTATTCCAACAACTTTAAAATTTCACAATGTATTAGTGACACAATGGTTTTTGAAATTTTGTCTATATCCTTGTTACAACGATACAAAGCGAATTGTTGTATCAGTGATAAAGAACGAACTTCAGAAACTCTTGTATCATTAATACATAGAGAATTTCAGAATTGTTGTATTAGTGATAAATGTCAAATTTTAGAAACTCTTACCATGTTAGGTTATCTTTTTAGAACTCTCACCATGTTTGATAAATATAGTGTACAAGTTTATCTAGTTAGAGGGAATTTAGAAGAAAATATACATGGTAAGCTTACTGCAAACCAAAGAATATATTATGTACATAAAACCCCATTTTAATTCGTTAATCTTGGGTTAATTTAGAATGTAGGAAGAACCAAATCAGTATTGGCATGGGAAAAAAATATTCAAAATAGTCGTTGGAATCAAAAAAGCTTTGAATTACCTACACAATGAATGTCGAAGGCCTGTTATTCACAGAGATATCAAATCATCAAACATTCTTCTCAATGATGATTTTGAAGCACATGTGTGCTTTTCAATTTAACAGATAAATCTGTGCTTATCTTATGATTGATTTGAATATATACATATATTTTATATTATCAGTAGGTAATTAGTACACCATAAGTATCCTTAAAACTTGTGATCTTAAACATATCCGAACAATTGTATTGCTATAAGAACATGTTAGTAAGGATAAGATCGGAAAAATATTGTGTCCTTACCCAGTAAGCAGCAGTAAAACCAGCTACAACATAAATCATGTTCTTCGGCACTTTCATCCCGTACTTTTGAATATCAGCTGTAACTCGTGATTTGTTCCATTCCAACAATCCCAAAGTAATCAATTCCTTCTAAACACAAAACAAAAATTAGTAGAGAATAAGAAGGAATCTCAGAGTCTGAATATGGGTTCATAAAATCTAATGGTGTTCATAACATACACAGAGAACAAATCTAAAACCCCAACAGAACTTAAATCAAAGAAAATGCACTCATAAAATTGACCAATTTTTCCCACCAAGTACTTCAACAATCAGACATTGTAGGTAATTCAATATTTGAATACACTTCAATGCATTAAGGACTAAACAGTGGAGAAGAAGAGACCTTTCCTTTTGGAATCACCTTAACAACAACTTTCTGATCCTTAAGTTCACCTTTCTTGACAATAGCAGAACAAGTATACCCAAAATGGCCTCTACCCACTTCCTCCCCAATTTCATATTTACTTACAAATTGCTTAGAAAACCCAAAACTCTTATCCAAGTTAGCCCCCTCAGTTTCCTCTCCTTCAGGAATAGCTGCAGCATTAGGCTTAACACTACCATGCAGTCTCAACAACAAAGCTATAATATGCTTCGCTGGAGAAGGAGGAGGAAAATGGTCTTTAAAAAACCTCACCAGAGTAGAGGTGATTTTTAGTTTCATTATCTTTCTGGGTTTCTGCGACATTTGGTGTTTTCGGTGGGGGAAGAATTTCTTGTGGAGAATAAGGATTGGATCTTAGAGGTTTTGAGGTATAAGCACCCATGGAAATTATTACAACAAAACCTTATAAATACAAGTGTGAAAACATAGTTATAAATTTAAGAACCAATATTCAAGAATCGGGTACTTATGCTTGACGAAATCCAGTATCGGAGACATCGTGGTCACTTCAGCTCTTCAGTTCTTAGCTTCAACTCTTCAGCTCGCTCTTTTTCAGCTCACTCTTCAGTTCTCCAAAGAAAAGTATGTTTTTATTCAGAGAAAGAGAAAAGTGTGTTGTTTTTCTGATTAATGTTTTATGAATTGTCTTTTTTTGCCAATATAAATGGGAGGGAGAGTTAAAATGTTAAAGGGAATATAATATTTTAGTTAAAATTTTAAGGCCACACATGTAATGTGTTGTTTTAATAATTATAAAAATAGGACATTTTAAAAGTGTGGCCATATATTTAAATAGTTGTTGCCAACTATATCATACTGTAACAACGCTTATAAAATGTAGCCTATACCATTAAAGAGTACGCTTTACAAGTGTTGCCAATATTATCGAAGCCAAAAGTTAAAAACTTGGGCAACGCTTTAAAAGTGTTCCCAAAAGTATTTTAGCCAACACTTTACAAGCGTTGTCTAGATTTAGTGTGGCTGTAGCCCTTAAATGTTTTAGTGGGGGTGTGGATGTGTCCGAGATTTGGACTCATTTAGGGCTTTGTTTATATAGATTTAGTGTCCTCAAATGCTTAATTTGTGCCATAAACTGATGAAAAATCCTTGATTTTCACGTACATATATTGAGGAACAAAGTAAGGACACTAACATGCAAAAAGGAACAAAACAAACCGAAGAATTGAAGGAAAGCAAGCCTGGTGATCGCCAAGAGCATTTGGTGAATCGCCGAAAGGCCAGTTCCACCGCCTAAAGTTCCAGTGATCCAGCCCTGAGGGAAGAAACCAAATCGGCGATAAGAAGGAGCAGTCGGCGCTTCGCCGAGTAGTTCCACGATGCAGTGATAGATTTCCTAATGTTACAGAACCCAATGATGTTGAATGACAAGGCAAAAAGTTGATGGGACAAAGAAAGGACGGCTCACCGAGTGGTTTCGGCGAGCTCGACTTACTTCGCCAAATAGGCTTTCTGTATCTTATTTTCGGCGACTATAAATATATTTTTGAACATTTAGTTTTGTATCTTTTTATTAATTTCTATGATCTGGAGACAGTTTTCTCTAGAGTTTTCTTTATCTTTGAACGATTAAAGAAATTCTCTTTTGAGAAATAGGAAGTGGGTCGTTGAGATTAATCAAATTGGACCATTATAAAGACGAAATCACTCTTACCCAGTTGATGGATAATCAATTTGGTAACTATTTTTTACCTTTTTATGATGTCTAGCTTAAACCCCAATTCTTGTGGTGTGATCATGTGATAATGCGCTGATTTAGCTTATGGGTATTGCTAATTATTAGTTTAAATGCTTTTTAAAAGTGAGTTTAATCATCAATTGTGGTTTAATTTAAGAATTGTAGTTGCAAATGCAGTTTAATGTTTGTGTTCTTGGCTTGCGAGAGAGAGAGGTTTTAGAACTAAGGTTTATGATTGGTGGTTTGTGGGTATTGGGTTGATTTGCGTTTATCGAGAGAGAGTAAATCCTCAACCCAATCCCACACATTTAGCTTGAGAGAGTGAATGGATTAATGTGTCGGCTGCTCTTAATTTGCATGCTTGTTGATGTTTGAGAGAAATCACCTGATTCGGGGTAATTATTTGAGAGAAAATTACCTTCCTTATAGCCTAGCCTACTAACTAATATCTAGATATTTACTCATTGTTGCAAGTACCCATATGTCGATATTTTCCTCTAGTCGATCAAATCCCAAGAATCCGTCTCATTATTATTAATTCCTAGTGTTTGCAGTTGATAACTAAAACCAAAACCCCCCATCTGAAATTTGTGTCACCCTTTTTACTTGATTATGTTGTTAACCAATAATTTCTATTCCTATGGCTGATTTGACCACATTCATACTTCCTAATCGAATTTAAAACACCTACCGCTCCCTGTGGGATTCGACCCCAACTCAACATGCAAATAGCTTCACTCTCAAAGCCCTAAAATCCCTAGTTCATTCAATTTAGCATTTACCCTCAAAGCCCTAGAAATCACATTCATACTACAAGCCTTACCCTCAAGCAATACCTCACATGGTCATCATATATGCCTAATTCTCAAGATAATCT
This sequence comes from Solanum acaule, assembly GCA_036250505.1. Lineage (NCBI taxonomy): Eukaryota > Viridiplantae > Streptophyta > Magnoliopsida > Solanales > Solanaceae > Solanum > Solanum acaule. The sequence goes on along the minus strand of JAJOOR010086034.1, from coordinate 7,848 downwards.
AACTACATGTTTCATTCTTAACCAACTATACAGTCATATATCATCATGTAAACTCAATCTCAACATTACTAAATCTTGATCCATCCTATAAGCCCTAATCTAATCAATTCATGTCGACAAGGTTTACTTTTAATAAATTCATATCTAGGTGTTCTAATCTCAATCAATTCATAAAGTAATTCATCAATCATAGAAGATCACATAAAAGCCCTCAATTTTCTCTTTCATGGAATGAACAAAACTATATTAATTTCACCTTAGAATCTTAGGTTAATCAAGAATTCATGTATAATCATACTAAAGACATTTAAATACATCATAAATAACCATTATCCACTCAATTGGATCAACATAAAACCATACCCACAAAGTAGGAAGAAAACCCTAAGTAGAATTGTGGTTCATCTTCACAATTGGGGGAAACATGGGGTCTTCATGGAAGAAAGAAGTCCATGAATAAATAAGCCATCATAACTTGATTACAAAACCTAGAAATCTTGAAACAATGGAGTCTTTGCCTAGATTGATCCTCTTCTTCTTCTTCTTTCTAGAGATATGATTTTGGAGTCGGATTTGGGTTTCTTATTGATGAGTTGAGAGAAGGATTTGGAATGGCTTAATTAATGGTCTAAAGTCCTTATATAGTTGGTCTAAACAATTGTAAAATGACAACACTTAATAACTAATTAAATCTAGAAAGTTCCCTTAACCATTCACTTAGCCGCCTAAGCCTACACACTGCCTCACCCAAAAGACCACACCCACGAGCCTTGGGTGGACCCCCGGGGAGTTCTACTCCTCCATGGGTAGAGTTACTGGAACCATGACCCATGAATCCCCTCATCCACGGGGCATGGGTCCTTCCGTGGGTGCACTGCCTTGGGTAGCCTTTCTTGGGTTGATTTGCTAGGGTCCTCTTCAAGGACCCTTGGTTCGTCCTTAGGGAGTTGTACTTTGATGTTAAACCCCAAAACCCTTTATTCTAAGTATGAGTAGTTATTTCTACGATTCTAATCCTCACGTCAAGCTCTAGAACCCTCTTGTAAAGTTCTAATTTGGCCTACTAGTTTTTGGGGTGTTGCACCTCGATTCGAAACGAGTCAAATATCTACTTTTTGGAAGTTGCAGGTGCCAGCCACGGAGGCCAACCACCGCCCGTGGGCAGAACCATGGACCATAGGTTGGTCTATTGGTTGGCCATCCTAACTTTAGTTTTGAGACCAGGAACCACGGCAAGACCTACAGACCATAGGTCAGACCACGGTTCATGGTTTGAGGTCCAATATTTAAGGTTTCTGACACCAAACCAGGGTTCACCAGGACGCACCATAGGTCAGACCACAATCCATCGACTGGGTTCGTGGATTGGTAGGTCGGTGGGCTAAGTGGCAGTTATTCCAGGGGTAGTTGGGTCCTTTTCGGTTTTAATGCAACAGAAGTGATGTCGTTCCCATTAGATTAGAGTTACTAAATATGCTTTTTTAACTCCTAAATTCACCCAAATAAGTCATAAATTCCCAAAAGTTCATCCTCTCCAGATATTCTCTCTCTAGAACTTGAAGAAGAAGAAAGTTGGAGCTAGGGTTCAACAAGAAAGGCTCTTCACATCAAACTCATTAGGCTTTTTTGTTAAGGTATGGTAGTTTTCATCCATGGAGCCCTTTCAAAAACTCATTGTCAAAGATAGAAATCCTCGAATGTTAGGGTTTGATTCCAAAGTCATTGGTACCTTTCAAAAATTGAGTCTAATGATTGAATTATGTTATATTATGCGTGAATTGATGATTTCCTTTTTTTTATGTTGTATACCCAAGAACCCATGAAATCCACATATTTCCTAATATGATCTTGTGACGTGGGTCTTTGTTGATGAAAGAAGAATGTTATGAAATTATGCATGTAGTGATTGGGTTAATTGAATTATTATGATATCCATGTCTAATGTTTGAATTCAAGTTTTTTTTTATTGAAAGTGATCTTTGAACCTTGAAAGGGTAAAGTATGAGAATTCTGAATGTTTTTATGGAATCTATGTATATGCTTTAGAAACAGTTTGAGAGTGAAGTGTCTATGATTATGATGTAGTTTTTGTGTTGTTGAAAGGATATTATGATATACACACCTATGCATGAATATGAAATGATTTGTAAATTATTCTCACATAATGAAGATTCTAAGGTTGAAAGGCTTTCTCACCTAATTGAATCTAAGAGTTTTATGTAGACATTGACGGTGAAAGGTTATTCTCACGCATGATGTAAGAGTTATCCTATGAATTAAGCATGGATAAAAAGTGCCAATAAATTCTTCCATGAATATGAAATTAAATCAAGAATTAATATGTACTCTGTGGGAACTAATGCTTAGCACCGAGTCGATATTCATTATGAGAAGGAAGCATTTACACTAGTTGAGTCCGTTTCACGACCCGAGAGCACCCCCTAGTCGTAACACGGCATACTCAATTTCGAAGGTGTCTAATACAAACCTCTTAGCATTCATAACATTCGATACATAGAAATAGTGCGGAATATAAAACTTTTCCTTGATAAATCCAACATCAAAAGAAATTTCTTAAAGCAGCAAAAATCTTAAGTCTCACATGGCAATCTTAGACAAACTTTAGAAGATAGGGTCACGACCCTTTACAATTAAGTCTTAACAATAGTCTCAAAATAAGAAAGAACTAGAAACAATAAAAGTCTTTGTCCTCGACATATGAGGACATACCAAAAAAGGTCTTGAGAGAACTCTAATCCCAAGCTTCAAACCTAGCTAGAATCTATCACTTGCCGGAACCTATACTTGATGTAAAAATAAGAGAAAATGGGTTAGCACACAAAAATGTACTAAGTATGATAACCATGAAAAAACATGCTTTAAAACGGACATTTTGTTGTAAAGTCATGCTAATATGCCATTTTTTATGAAACTTCATATACATGACAATACAGGCATAATAATCAACACAACCAGCATACAAGTCATTATCCATATTAGAAACATGTACAACATATATAACCCATTTCCTTTACCTTGATCCTTCACCCTAAGCAAACCTCAAGCAAAACTTTGTGCAATGTATGAATAATGTCCCATACCGCTATCCACACCAAAGCATCACCCTAGGGTCACCAAAGGTGAACTCATTATACAACATTTCCATCCTTACACAATTAGTCATACCTAAAAGATATAACATTACATAAGACATGATTATCACATATGGACCATCACATAAGATAACCCCTAAGTCCTACTTGTGCAATGTGAAAGTAGCATCTCATACTACCACTAACACCAATTATTCCTATGAAGTCACCCAAGACAAGGGCACATTTACAATCAACAAGTCATAACAAGGAAGTATTGCATTGTACAATACAAGTATAGCATGAATCTCTACATTAATCATTTTAGGAGTCAATAATCTTCATTAGGTTCATTTAGGACACATTCATGCATTTAGAGGACTTCACACATTATTCATTAAGACTTAGGGAACTCACTCAAGCCCTTTAAAAGCCTACTCATGCCATGTGTAGATAGCATCCCATACTACTACCTACACGTTGTAGTACCCAACAAGTAACTAGAGTGCACATCCCACGTGATGGGTATAAGCATTTAACCGACATAGACCATGCAAGCTAGACATGTAATCTATTTTCTTCCCCACATCGAAAGAGGTGACCTCCTGGCCTAAGGAAGACCGGTAAGATTAGCTTGGCTTTGCATTGAATCCACTAGCTTATTGCCTATGTGGCCACATAGTTATGTGATATGAAGATGTTCATTATAACCCTGGCCTAACGTTGCCATATCCGCTCGATGCTTAGCCTACATTCCCATAGAGTATTTTATTGCATTAGTTTACTATAGAGGGCCACCAACATTAGGCCTACCATCCCAAAGTACTTTCCTAAGAAAGGGCCACCACCAATAGGCCCACCATTTCAAGGTACTTTAAGGATATCTCATGACTTCCATCAAGCCTATGATCACAAATCCTCAATTCATCAACAATTCACCATAATTAGACATAGATAATGATACAAATCAATAATCTAAATCAATCTACACATAAATCCATCATCATTCATTCATAATCAATAAACTTCATAAGTCCAAATTTAGGAATTGAAAGAAATCATGGGTTCATAGAGTTTTTCATCATTAAATAATAAATTAAACATCAATATAATTATATTTTATACTTTGAAAACGTTTGATGCAAGAACCCATGAGTTTGAGTGAAATCTAGGTTTTTGGTGAAACTTCAAAACCTTGAAAACATCTTTGAATTGACTCTAGGGTGAAATCTAACCCTAGATGAAGGATCACCATACCTATTGGATGAGAATTCACGAAATCCCCTTGAAAAAGCTTTGAAAATCTTGATGAAATTGATGTTGGAAACTTGAAGTCTTCAATGGAGTTCTTAAAGAGAAAGTAGTTTGAGAGGGAGAGTTTTGATTTGAGAGATGAAGTCTAAATTAGTTAAAGTCATTAGTTTAGGGGTCTATTAAGTATTTATAGGAAGTTATTTAACCACTTAACCAGCACCCTAAGCCCTTAATTAATTAACTAACTAAATCCCAAACACCTAACTTAAAAACCAAAGCTGAAAAATTGGCAGCACCTACGACTTGACCATCGACAGACCGTGGATTGGTCTAAGGGGCATGGTTTGGGTCCGTCGTTTGGACCTGAGGCTCAAAACTTGCAGGGTGTTTGAGGACTGACCTATGCCCATGACCTACGGGGCGTAGGTCAATCTAAGGGGCGTGAATCATGGGCGTAGATCAAGCTGTTTTGACAGCTTTTTGGGCAGTGTTGGGGTCCGACTCAAGGACCCCTTGGGTGGTCATTGGGGGATCGTACCCAGAGTTTTAACCCTTAAACATGTCATTCTAAGTACGAGAATGATTTATCTTGATTTTAACCCTCATAAAACACACCAAAACTCCACTACAGGACTCTACAACACACTAGTTCAACTTACTAGTTTCCGGGCGTTCTAGTCGTATCTTGACGTTTAACCTCTAAGTTGTTCAACCATGACTCGGGATGACATGAAACACCATCAAACCTCATGACAAACACAAATGCACACACGTTAGGCTCCACTTTCACTAGTTCGTTTTTAGAGTAGTTACAGTCCGGCTTCCAAATGGGATCCTTCTACACTAGTTGAGTCCGGGTTCCCAAATATGTCTCATGAGATTGAATCCCTCTACGCCATTTGAGTCTGAGTTTCTAGTAACAATCTCCTTATCTTATAAACTATGTTCCCCCATAGGTTATTTAGCTAGTGGATCCACCTAAGCAAAAGTATGGTTCTACCTTAGGCAAGTAGGACAACCCGTTTCGGTGTGGGCAACACCAGATTACATGATAAGCTCTCATGGTCTCATGTCGGTTAAGGCTTATTCCCAGAATAAAAACAATAATATGAATTATGAACTATGGCTACTCAAGAAACTTTTATATGAGTTTTCAAAGTCCTGAAAGGTGGTAATGAATGGCTATGTTTATGACTTATGTTTTTCCACTATCTTTATGATGATGTTTAAATTTGGTAAAGTGGATGCTTTCAAATGAAATGTCCCTTTTGCATGTTTTCAATGTTTCTATGAATGGTTATCATACTTCGTGCATTTTTCTACTAACACCTACTTTTCATACATTTTTCCAAAGTGTAGGGTCCGGTTCTCGAGGTGATCATTCTAGTGGCTAGTGCTTGGACTTGACTATCTTCCGAGCTTGTTGGCGAGTCCTCATGGTTCGAGGATGGCTATTTCTCATGTTGGAGTTTTGTTTCATATATTTCACTTTTCTCACATGTTGTATGGGCTAGGCCCTATTTCATTCTAACATTGTAATAGTATTCTATGTTGAGACTTAGTGTCTAGACTTTTGCTTTTTTTTTATGAAAAATTTAGACTTGAAATGTTTATTTACTCTTATTGTTCTATTGCTTATGTTATGAAGAATAAGTGGCTTGTATAGAGTCCTTCGATGTTCTATATGCCATGTTAAATCTAGGGGGTTCCCTTGGGTCGTGACATGGACATCTCTCGTCTCATGGTGCATTAACAACAAATTGAGGAGGAGAAACTTAAGGAAAAGTCTAGAGTGGTAAAGAGGGCTAAGACCGGTTACATAAATTTCTCAGATGTAAGGTCCGATGGACAAGGTCGTCCTAGATTCCAATAAAGGTTTCTCAGTCAAGATTCCTCCAATGTTCCTCCTAAGTTAAACAATGATAGGGTGTTTAACCCTAAACCTCAAGGAGGTAATGGTTGTGGATCTTTGATGAGTGCACAAATTGGACTTATTAAGGGCTTTATTTTGATAACAATAGTGTCCTCGAATGCTTATTTTGTCTAAATATCTTATGAAAACTCTTAAGTTTTAGGTATTTGAAGTTTTAGTGAAAGCATGGACACTTAGGTGCAAAAAGGAACAAAGAGGCTGAAAAGAACGAAGAAGTTGAAGCTTGAGCATCACCAAGCACAATTGGCGATTCGCCGAAGGGATTCAGTCTACCCTTTGTTCCATTACGCGAAGCCCTGAAGGAGAAGGATCAAAAAGGCGATAAAAGGAGTAGTCGGCGCTTCGCTGAATATGTCCGCAAAGAAGTACTATACCGCCCAATGGTCCAGAACGTGAAGATGCTGAAGGCAAGCATGAATCAGCGATGAAACAAAAGAAGGGCGAGTCACCGAGTCATTCGGCGACATCGACTAACTTCGCCGAAAGGTTTGCCAGCGCAATTTTCTAAAGTCTATTAATACTAAACTTGTTATTAATTTTTAAAAAGAGTCAAACCATTATTTTAATTTCTAGAATAGAATAGTACATTTTTGGATATTTTCTCTCAAGTTTGGAGAGGGTTTTTGGGAGACTTGATGTAACACCCCTCAAAATGAAGTGGGATAAAGTAGAGTCTCACATGGGTTTTATGCATTATTTACTTGTTAAAATAGTGAAGAATAGCCTTTTTAGTCAGTTTTAAAGAGTTTGGAAGTCAAACGTCAAGGGAAGACCAAGACGTTCGGAAACTAATCTTTTATGTGTTGGTGTGTTCTAGTATGTTGTTCATATTTTTATGTGTTGTTTGGAGTAAAAAATCAGTGGAGGTGACCCTAGTGTCTTAATAAATGTTTTTAGGGTCAAAACGTTTGGGTACGACTCCCCGGGACCACCCTAAGGGTCCCCAAGGAGGACCCCAACCCTTGGCCAAACAGGCTGCCAAGGCAGCTTGGAATTGCTCATGGAGGGAGCATGTCCGCGTCACGAAATAGCTCTACCAAGGGCCAAAAGTTTGGTCCTCCTCACGGACATGTCGTGGACTCTACTGTCTCAGAATTTAATTTAAGAAACTTGTGGGAACACCTTCGCGTCGCGAACTATCTTCCCGACGAAATCTGCGAAAATAAAACTCAAGTTTGACTTGTTTAAAAGGTCCAACTAAGTGAGGGGTAGTTTGGGTACTTTGGGGAATTATTATAAAAGGTTATTTTACCTATTTTAGGGTATTTTAAGTTGGTTAAAACCCCAAAACCTAGAATTAGACTCCATTTTTCAAATTGACCCTTCCTTCTCAAAAGTAGATTCTCTCAAAAACTCCATTGAAGACCTTGATGAAGCTCAAGCTAGAAGATGGGTTTTCAACTGATTTTATTCTTCAATGTCATGGGTATTCAATAATTAAGGTATGGTAACTCTTGATTCTTGAATAACCTCTCATTCAAGGAGTTCTATCAAAGATTTTCAAAAGAGATTCAAAGACCAAAATTCCCAATTTTCAATCTAAACATGGGTCCTTTGTCAAACAATTTT
>JAJOOR010086033.1:0-44761 GCA_036250505.1 Solanum acaule | reverse complement strand
TCTCTCCTCCCTCTCCCAATCTCGCTTGCCATATATACAAATGCATATGTATAATATACAATTATCTAACCGATATACATATACAATTCACCTCTCTCCCACTCTCTGCCCTCTCTCGCTCGCCTCTCTCCTTCCTCTCCCAATCTCGCTCACCTCTCTCCTCCCTCTCTCAATCTCGCTCGCCTCTCTCCACCCTCTCTCAATCTCGCTTGCCATATATATAAATACATATGTATAATATACAATTATCTAACCGATATACATATACAATTCATCTTTCTCCCACTCTTTGCCCTCTCTCCTAGTCTCGCTCGCCTCTTTCCTCCCTATGACATGTAGCTACAAATTGTAATTATCAAACTATAGTTATGAAGAGTAATAGACTATTTTTGAGTGGCTATATGTGAAAGTTCCTAAAAATTATAAGACTCAAATTGACAAAAATATAATTCATTTTCTTAAATGAATTGTGTTGTCTTTTATTCCTTATTTGAATGAATCATTTTTTTAAAATTTTCATATATGGTTAATAACCAACTAACCTAATGAATTCAAATTGAAATCATAACAATAAAATCGATAAATGTATTATTATATTTGATCGATTTGATTTTAATAATTTAAAATTCAATTAAATAAATATAATTTAAATTTTGTCCAATAATCGATTCAAATCGACCTATAAACACCGCTACCTGAATTATTATAGTAGAGAGTCAAGACCTTGTTTCTAGGTACGACTTAATTAGTTAAAATTGGCTTAGCTCAACTTAGTTTCATTTTACAAAACATGGGAATATTTGTTCAAAGTTTGAAGTTTATACGTCCAAGCAAATACTTATTCGATCCCACTAGTCTATACCCCCAAATATCCCAACAATACAATGAAACTTGATTTCAAAAACTTCATTTTTATGAATAGAGAAATCTATGTGACGTATTTTGCCAAGATATAATTTTTTTTCTTTTACTTAATTTTAAATATATAAGTTTGTCCAATTTTAGATAGTGGTATTATTTTATATTGGGTTATTATGAAACTTGTCACGATCTTTCTGTTATATATATATATATTCAAAACTTTTTAAAAAAATACACACATTTACACTTATTTGTCAGCTCAGCTAAAATTAATCTAAAGTAATAAGAAACAAAAATAGAAAAAAGATCCAAAATTACACACATATATAGTTTGTTTATGACATAGTAGTGTTGATAAACGAGGCATTGTAACGATAGACTAGAAGTTTGGAGACAAATTTTAGGTCTAAATATTTTAGGTTAAGTAGGATTGAAATAGAGTACCTAAAGTGCAAGTTTAGTGACGTGACACATGAGGTGAATGTGAAGACCGATGCACAAGTAGCTTCAAGTATTTGGATCCATATTCCAAGGAGACATGTAGATTGATGATGACATTGTACATCGTATTGGAATGAGATGGACGAAAAAGAGGCTCACATTTGGAATGTTGTGCAATAAGAACATATCATCAAAATTTCAAGGTAATTAAGCTCTACAATGTAGTGGTTAGACCAATAGTGTTATATGAGACAAAGTGTATGCAAGTTAAGATTACTTACATTTGGAAGATGACCCTAGAATCCATAATAATTTGAGTTTATATATGGTAAAAAACATATTTAAACTATCATTGTTTTTGGAAGTCTCATACCTTAACTATTACTTCCTCTGTAGTTAAATATTTCTCGATGTTGATGTGACCTATATGCACCAGTTGTCGATTAAGAACAAATATTTGACCAATTCAACATCAATATGTGTTTTAATACAAATGTATTGATAGTTTATGTTGGTAAAAAAAAAATACTAAATGGTTGAGATATGAAACTCGCAATAAAGGATAGTTTAAGTGTGTTTTTGATCATTAGATAATAACTTTGAAGCTAGAATGCCACTACACTACAAAAGATTCCTTAGTCTAGCTAGGGGTGACAATTGGGCGGGTTGGGTCAAATTTGAATGGTTCATAATGGGTTAAGACAATATCAGGTCAAGATCCAATGTAATCCAAATTCGCTTGAGTCAAAATGAATTAGGTAATGGATACATTACGGGTCAAGACCCAACCCAATCCATTTTTTACTAAGTTTAATTGTTTTTTTTCCGTTCTTTTAAACTATTTTAGTATTTAATAATTTTTTTTCTCTTTATTATGGTTCTATACATCATATCAAATTGAAAAAAAAAAGCTTTTTTAAAAATATTTCGACAAGATTTTTCATAAGCCAATTTGGGTTACATATCAACCCAATTTTTAATGGATTGAGCTAATGAATGAGTGGGTCAATAACCTGTCCAAACTTAAACGGATTAGGCGGGTTGAACATATTGGGTTTGATTTTGCCACCCCTATTTCTTACCAGCCCCCCATCCCCAAAGTATAATTTCTCAATAAAATGGAACAGACTGAAACGAATGTAATCAATATATTGGTTAGATGAATTCTGTTTGAGAGAAAAGCATCAAAGTGTTGAAGTTCTAATGTGTGGACCAAAGAAGATGAGACATGAAGTTGCTAACATTTGTTCATCTGGTATTCTGGTTTAGCAGCCGATCTTCATTTTGTGTCTATCATTTTCATTGGCGATTTCAATATTTTCGAGTTGATTTTTCAGATGGTCATTTAACCTTAGTGAGGGTTAGGCTTAAATCTACCTCACAAACAAAGTCGAAATTGTAACTTTTTGGATTCTGAAATTTAAAATGACTTCAATTATAATTACTAAATTCACATCTTTAATAAATATTAACATAAAATATATTGTTTGAACAAACATTACTAGATTCGATCGAGCCCATATCTGGCCTCTAGTTCTGCCCTGCTACCTCATATATTAATAATAATTAAAAAAAAAATACATGTATAAGAGAAAGCCATAATACAAATTTGACAAATTTTATTTCCTCACTTGGAATTACAATGCAACAACCAAGGTTCTACAAGCTATCTATCCTTTATTGCAGAGAGAGATCAATGAATTTTACAAAAAAAAAAAACAGAAGTTCGAAAAATTCACCGTGGAAAACTAGGGTATATATGACAGCTGAGGCCAAGTTAAATGACACGTTTACGTATTATGCCTTAAAAATTTCACCGCGGATAACCAGGTGGAGGGTATCCAACACCACTTGGTGCATAATTGGGTGGAGGATAGCCATGATGTTGCAATGGGGGTGGAGGGTACATGGGGGGTTGTTGTTGTGGTGGTGGGTATCCATAGGGTTGCTGGGGTGGAGGTGGGGGTGGGTATGATTGAGGTGCATATGCAATGGTTGGAGGAAGAGGCTGATCCAAACGAGACATATGTTGAATAGGTGGTGCTGCTGTTGGCCTTGCACCAAACTTTCCATCTCTTTTGTCCATTTCAACCTTGTGTTGTGTCTGCAAAATTATTTGGAAACACCACAATATTTTAGAACATAATACATAACCAAAACTTTGAGAATTCATGATTAGACATCTCAATTCGTTTTTACTGTGTCAGTTGAACACTCTAACTTACAAAATGATCATCTAGACACTTTCAAAATTTATGTGTCACGTTAGCATCAGGTGTTTGTGAAACACAATAGGAATGAGTTGGAGTGTTTAATTGCCATTTGAGACCAAGTTGAGGTCATGTCTAGATCTGAACTTTCAAACTTTGCGTGTTTACTTGCCAGCTGAAGCTTTATTACTTCCTCTATCTCAATTTATGTAGTGATGTTTGACTTGACACGGTTTTTAAAAAAGATTCTTTTTTGAAACTTATGATTTAAGGGCATCTTAGATGTTTTTTTTTGGGCATAGATGTTTATTAAGGAAAATCTCTATGCTATATATTGCAGATGCCTAATATGTTCAAGTTATCACATACCTGCATACAGCTGCAAACCCTGCAAAAAGAAAAAGAGAAGTTAATAGAGATGGACGGTTTAATAAAAACATCTTATTTATGTTGTTGTCAGTATATATAAATTAAATTGTAGTTTTCAATACTAGCCAAGCATCTTACGTGCAATAAACCATGTCCGAGCAACAATTCAGAACCCGAGAAGCCTCTTGAAGTGTGTCATTTCCTGTAATACAAGCAATGCAGCTAAATATACATGCTACCTGCTGGAGGCAAAACATGAATCCCTACAACCAAAGGCAAAACACATTATAAAAAGATAACAACGAAAATGAAAATGTGTAGGAGTTGAACTTACAATTATGCAATTATCGCATTTTGTTGTCTGGAGATTGAACTCGTCTTGCAACATAAAACGTGTTGAGGCAACTGAATTAGCAAAGCAAAGAAAGACCTGAAGAGTAGCGCGGAATTGAGTAAAATAAATAAGAGGGCTAAAGAAAAAGCTCATAATTTCTCCACTTTATGAAAATCTTGAATACGTATGATTAAGGAAACACCAAACCTCTGTACAAAGACACAACTCGGGGCAATGACTTTCTCCACATCTACCACTACAAGGCATATATCCTCCACAACATGTATACCTAAAAGCACAAAATGTCTTTAAATTATATCGACTCGTCAACAAATAAGCTAGTTGTATAGCTAAACAGAGAAAAAGAATGTTTACCTTGACATATCATTGTATAGAGCTCGTTTTCTGAGAATGTACGATGCACAAGGACCACTAAATCAAATAGAAGGTAAACTGATAAGCAATTTTGAATAGTGGCACTTGAATCAGAGAAGCATTCAAATTACTAGTCTTTACATCGTGCAACATTATATAGATGATGAACATTTATTCTAAAACTCTGCATCTACATAGACATATCACTTTGGTTAATATACGCCTAAAACCTGAATACACAAGTGTTACGAGCTAAACTTCCAATGATACCGAAGAGTTGTAGACACAACAAGTGCTGTGAACCACTTGAATTTCAAAATTGCTGCATATGGAGTAACATAATACAGCAGATCAGGAGACCTAAACTCCATCAAAAAATGAACAACAATGGTACAATTCGCAATCCATTTCACCATATTCTCCCTCTCAATAACTATAAGACTATCCTGTCTTTTCAGCTTCGGAGTTATTAAATCAAAAGTTTAAGTTATATCCACTGATGATGTAAAATAAAATTATTCCATGAAATCGTTTAAAAGAGACATACACATTGAGTAGTGGTAAACTATACTGATAATGTCAAAATACTAAAAATCCTTTTATAACAGATTACCAGTTTAAATTAAGTGCCCGTTTGACCATAAAAAAAATTCACTTTTGAAAAACTGTTTGAATATAAAATTGATTACAAAGTCACAATTTTCACTCGAAATCAATCACAAAAATTCAAAAAACTACTCCAGTTGATATTCATATCTAAATACAACTTCAGCTCCAATTATCATTTTCCACTTTGTAAACAAACACTACTAAATTTATCAAATTTCACAATTTTCATGCTTGTCAAATGATGAAGCAACTGATGCAGGACTTTCGAGGAGTCTGGGCTAAAACATTCAAAAGCATAACATAAAAGAGGAGAATGCACATAAATCAACTCACCACCAAAGCGAAAAACAGCAAACTGCAAATGCCAAAAACGCAGATCAGCATTTCCATAAAAAAAAAAAAAATTGAGCAAAAAATTAATGAAATTTTACAGTTAAAATGAGACGTACAAAGAGGATCGGACTGCGGAGCACGGAGGAGATCGGTATGCCAGTGATTCGGATAGTTTTGACGGAACTTCATTTTCTCCATTTCAGCATCCAATGAAGCCATTGGAACAACAACTGAGTAACTGCCGTTGGGGCAGAGACCTTAATTTTTTTTTAAAAAAAATAATAAAAAGATATAATTAAACAAGATCGAGCGTTTTGTGAATGTTTTGAATAAAAATATATAATTTTTGGAGTCGAACACCTTCCGTGTCTGCGCGGTTGACTTTTCAAACTTTGAAGAGGAATATGGGAAGGAAGAATGATGTTTCTAGAAGTAGAAAAATGAGTAGAAAACACACAAAGTTTACCAAAGTAATGGGAGGACGGAGATAGTAAAGGTCAACGTCGGATTCAGGATTTTCACCTTTAAACTAGGGATATCATTTGTAGCCCAAGTTGCACAGTCTAGTATTATTGGATTATCTCTCTTCTTTGATTGAGATGATTCAAAATTAATATATATACAAAAATATTGAAAATCTACCCTATATATTCAGTGTAATTTTTTGTCAATGGGGTTCAAAAGTTACTCTTGAAATTTGAGGTGATTTCATGAAGATTTGAAGAAGTTGAAAATTTGGAAGCTCGTGATGTTTTTCATGTGTTCTTGAGGAAGAAAAAATAAAAAGAGTACATTTGATCCAAAATCCCAATTGAAAATGTTAAAAGTTGTTTGGGTTTTTGTCGAAGTAAAAAAATGATTTTGCAGAGTTAAAAAATAATGACACGAATGACTTTTTTTTCCAAAAGGTAATGACATAAATGAGTCAAACTTTTAATGAATAATATAAATGAGTTTTTTTCTCAAAATTAGATGACATATGTAACCTTTTCCCTATATTAAATTCACTTAATAAAATTCTGACTCCGCCTCTAATAATAGATTAATTTTTTATTTTTATTTTCTACCACTAAATTAGTGAGCTATATGCCCTACATATATTGTCTTGATGTATTATATGAGTCATTAAAATTAAGACAATTTTTCTGTAATTTCTATAAACCTTTTTTATTATATTTGTACTTGATTTAATTTTGAAATGTATACCAGAGAAATATTGTGTGATATATATGATACTTTTTCATCAGATCTTATTTTTCAAAGTTCAACCAAACTCTATTTAAAGTACACTTTGGATGAGATTGAAATTCATTCATCTCTTATATTTAGGGTTGTTTGGAAGGACATTCTGGTAATTGGATTTGATGTAATTGGGTGTAATTATAATGTCTGTCCTGTTTGATTGGACAAGTAATTACTTGGTCAGCAGGTAATTGGTGTAATTACCCTGGTAATTACATGGTGTAATTACCAGCTGATTACTTTTTATTTTTTTTTTATTTGTATTTTTCGTTTTAATTTTTTACTTCTATTATTTTAAGTTCTTTTTTTTATTCTAAAAATTTCTAAAAGTTTATTTTTTATTTTATATAATTATATTTTATTTTCTTCTTGTTCTCAACCTTATTTCATGTGATTCTATGCAATTTTTTCGTATTATCTATTTCTTTATGTCATGCTTATTTTCTCGTTAGCATAATTCTATTAGTATTCTAATTTTTAAATTAAAATATAATTTATTGTTAAGTAAGGTTATAGACTTATGTTTTCTTTTATTTTAAAAAAATAAAACG
Source organism: Solanum acaule (assembly GCA_036250505.1). NCBI lineage: Eukaryota > Viridiplantae > Streptophyta > Magnoliopsida > Solanales > Solanaceae > Solanum > Solanum acaule. Next base: position 37,436 of record JAJOOR010086033.1, on the reverse strand, counting down.
TCACGATCCAAACCGTCGTGATTGGTACCCACACTAACCCTCCGGTGGGAGAACCACTACTACAACCCAAACCAAAAACTAAAGCATTTAAGCTACGGAAGCAAATTAAATAGCTAAAAACTGAAGTTCTCATAAACTTCCAAAAGATCTAACAACTAAGCAATGCGGAAAATACACCTAGAACCTGAAAGTCAATGTACCAAAACATCTAAAGTTCAACAAGTCTAAACAAGAAGGGATACAACCCCAAACTAATGAACTAATAACTAACTAGAAATGTTGATCTTAAGCATATTTATATGCCTAAGTTGTCAATATTTGCCCATGAATTGATTAAATTAAAAGAATGATGTTTAGTTATTAACTTGATTTTGTTATACTTGCTATGATTATGCACTAATACATGTGATTAAAGGTTGCAGGAACTCTCAAGGAAATTGGAATCAAATTGAAGAAAAGAGATGCAAGAGGGCATGAAAAACGGCCAAGGATGAAGGCCCCAGGGCCAGGCGCACTGCTAGGCGCGAGGCACCAAGGGCCAACATTCAGAGCCCTTTCTCATGTATATTGAGAGGCGCGACGCGCCAAGGGTAGAAGTTCTGAGGCGCTTGACTGGCGCTCTGCAAGACGTGACGCGCCAAGCCTCAACATTCAGAGGCGTTTTCCTGGCGCGCTGCACCACAGTAGGAAGTTCTTATGCGAGTTCTAGGCGCGATGGCAGGCGCGACACGCCAGTAGGATTCCGACTTTTCCAACTTAAAAATGTTAAAAAAGGATTCCTAATTGTAATAGACTTTGACTCTAATTTTCCTACTATTATAAATAGACCCTTAGGGCTCCATTGTTAGGGTTCAACTTTTATTGGGTGTGCAAGAGCAAGTATCAACGTTTGTAATAGGTTTTGATCTTCTAACTCTTCTATTTTTCAGAAATCGCATGAACAATTGTATTTTGTGGTTTTCTAATAGCATGAGTGGCTAAACACCCTAGTTCTGGGGCTACAACTAAGAATGGATTGTTGATTATTAAAGGCTTTTTGAATTAATTATTGGTTGTCATTATAAGTTACTTCTCTATTCTTGTTTTAGTATTTCGTACTTGATCACCATGAGATAAATATATTGTCTAATCTTAAAATTGAGAGAGGCGGGATTAGATAGACCAGAGAATATAAAAAGCTCGGTCGACCCATTTGATTGAGGTGATTAGTGTTTAGGAGTGACGCCCGGACGAACAACTTGCTTGGTTACGAAATATAATGAAATATAAATGCTTGCCAGGTAGTCTATTTATCCCTACTCAACGATGTAGTTAGGTAGCTAATTGGAGTAGGCGACGAGAGGTGTGTAGCCCGACTTATATAATTAACCCTATAAACCAGTAACTTGACAACTAAAATTAGTTTTAAGCGGATAATATGATACATGAGATTCAATACATGCTGCAGCCCTGTAATTGTCTTTTACTTGCTTGAAACATCATCTTAAAGTTGTTCATAATTAGTTATTATTAGTTATTGCATAATTCGTAGTAGTAGTAAACATCAATCACCAACTCTTGAAAAGGTTACTTTTACTTTTATTTGTAGAATTAAGTGTTAGATATAAATCGATCATAAGTCCCTTGGGAACGATAACTCGTTTCATTAAGAATCTATATTACTTACGCGACCACGTATACTTGCGTGTATATTGGGGAGCAACAAGTTTTTGGCGCCGCGACCGGGGACTTAGAAATTGATTTATATTCGATATCCTTAAGTCTACAATTAGAATATTCATGTATTAATTACTTGATCTTAGCTTGTTTATTGCAGGCACTTGACTTTCAGGTCTGGCTCGGAAAGGAAAACTTGTTGAACCAAATAGCGAACCCGAAAGAGCTTTATGCCAACGTAGGAAAATGGCTAATCAAAGATGTCATGGGGAATTGGGGTTAGGTCTTCGGGGAAATAATGATGATAATAACTAAGACAACGTGAATAACCCAGAGAATTTGAACAACCAAGAGAACTTGAATAACCAAGAGGTACCCCCTATAGTACCCACAAGGCTCGTCCGTGATGTGGTAGTCCCACTCACAGCCAATTTGGCATCTAGTATTAGGAAACCTCCACCGAGGGGTAGATTTGAACTAAAACAGGGCATGGTATAACTCCTCCATTATAATGGGCAATTCACGGGTCTCCCCCACGAGGATCCTCAAATCCACCTTAGGAACTTTATAGATATTACTGATACATACATCCCAACTGGAGTCTCATCGGACTATGTGAGGCTGACGTTGTTCCCATACTCAATGTTAGGAGCCACAAGGCGTTGGTTAGATTCTGAGCCACCAAACTCCATCACTACTTGGGATTATCTAGCAAATAAGTTCTTGAGTCGATTCTTCCCATCCAAGAAAACCACTAAGCTGAGGAGTGAGATATTAAGCTTTAATAAAAATCAGGGAGAGGACATGTACCAAACATGGGCTCGTTTTAAACAAATGTTGAATGCCTGCCTGTACCACATGCAAACTAATAAGGTACTTGCTCACACTTTCTTTGAGGGTTTAGATTATAATGCACATGTGCTTTTGAATAGTGCAGCAGGGGGACAAGCCCTAGCAAAAACCTGTGAGGGGGAAATATCTAGAACCACAACCCAAAGGGCCGCGGGAATTTTAGATGTAGATCAAGCCACCGCCATAAATGCCAAATTAGATGCGATGCAGCAAAATAAAGCCATGCATTTCAAACAGATGTCCTTAAATCAAGCACCGATTAACATGCATTAAATTGGTGTGGGGTATGTGGTAGTGAAGCTCATGAAACCCAGCAATGTGAGGCAAACCCGAATTCCGTAAACTATGTGGGTAATGCGCAAATGGGTGGAGGTTAGCAAAATTATGGTAACACTTACAACCCTAGTTGGAGGAGCCATCCTAACTTCTCATGGGGTGGGAACCAAAACCAAAATCAGGCGCAAGGGGATAACCAATACCGTTCTCAAGAGACTGGGCAACAATACCAAAATCCTAACCAAGGCGCAAATCCTAACGTACAAAAAGTGGGGATGACCAATGAAGAGCTACTCCAAAAGCTCATGACTGAACTTGAGACTAAAATAAATGCTAGAATAGATAAGCAGGATGAGAACATCAGAAACATCCAAATGTCCCAAATAAGTTTAGAGAAACAAGTTGCGCAAGTAGTCAATTCTCTGAACTTGCGTCCCCAAGGTGGGCTGCCCGGTGATACTGAACCCAACCCAAAGCAACAACATGCAGTAAGTACTAGAAGTAGGTTACAATTAGAGGAACTAGCTCCAAAGAAGAGAGATACTGAGGCAAGTACCAAAGAAAATAAAGTGGAAGAGGTAGTAAAAAACTCCAATGTTGAGGTACCCGTTCCTCATAAGGAAATACCACCTCCATTTCCACAAAGGCTCAGAAAGTAGAATGAGGATGAATGATTTAGTAAGTTCCTCTCTCTCCTTAAACAGGTTCATATTAATCTGCCTTTGGTTGACATTTTGCAGGGAATTCCAAAGTATGTTAAATACGTGAAGGACATTGTGGCTAGCAAGATGAGGCTCACGGAGTATGAAACTGTAGCACTTACTGAGGAGTGTAGTTCTAGAATCCAAAATAGACTACCCAAAAAGTTAAAAGATCCGATAGTTTTACTGTGCAGATTACAATTGGGCAAAGTGTTCATGCCCGGGGGTTGTGTGATTTGGGGGCAAGTATAAATTTGATGCCATTGTCATTGTATCAAAAGCTTGGGTTGGGTAGTCCAAAACGAACCACTGTTATTCTCTAACTCGCCGATAGATCCATTGCTTGGCCAGAGGGGTTGGTAGAAGATATGTTAGTGTAAGTAGGTTCTTTGATTTTTTTTGTGGATTTTGTGGTCTTAGATTTTGAACCCGATTCTGAAATTCCATTCATTTTGGGACATCCGTTCTTGGCCACGGGTAGGGCATTGATTGATGTAACAACTAGTCAATTGACTATGAGGGCACATGATAAGGTTGATGTATTTGATGTTTACCACGCTTTAAAATTGCCTTCTGTTTATGAATAGTTGTCTGCTATTATTGTGGTTGATCACATAGTAGAATCGCAAGTAGTTGTGCCCGAAGATCCCTTAGAGAGAGTATTAGTAGGTCATGAGGTGGATGGAGATACTGAGGCTCAAGAGATAGAAACATGTTTGAATCTAGCACTGATTGACACTCATAAGCTTCGAGCTAAGTCATTAGATCGTGAGTTAGGGCCCCCACCAAAGCCATCAATAGAAGAAGCTCCCAAGCTGGAACTAAAAACTCTATCGGTTCACCTACGGTATGCTTATTTGGGTGCTAATGAAACTTTGCCTGTTATACTTTCTGTAGAGTTGTCTGAATTACACGTTGATGCGACACTGAGGATCTTAAAGCGGAGGAAGAAAACAATTGGATGGCAGATGGCTGATATTTATGGGATTAGTCCGGTGTTATGTATGCACAGAATCTACATGGAAGATGATCACAAACCAAGTGCACAACATCAACGTCGGCTAAATTCTTTGATGAAAGAGGTGGTTAGAAAAGAAGTGATAAAGTGGTTAGATGCTGGAATTGTGTACCCGAACTCTGATAGTAAGTGGGTTAGTTCGGTGCAGTGTGTTCCCAAGAAGGGAGGTATGACAGTGGTAAGGAACGAAAATAATGAGTTGATTCCTACTAGAACAGTGATCGGTTGGAGAATTTGTATGGATTACCGGAAACTTAATGATGCCACCCAGAAAGATCACTACCCCATTCCCTTCATTAATCAGATGCTTGACCGACTAGCAGGGCAGGAGTAATATTGTTTCTTATATGGGTATTCTGATTACAACTAGATCTTGATTGCACCTGAGGATTAGGAAAAGACTACGTTCACTTATCCTTATGGTAGATATGCTTTCAAATGCATGCTATTCGGACTTTGCAATGCACCAACGACTTTTCAAAGGTGTATGATGGCCATTTTTCATGATATAGTGGAAGATTTTGTAGAGGTGTTCATGTATGATTTCTCCGTCTTTGGGAAGTCTTTTGATGTATGTCTCCGGAATCTTGATAAAATACTTGCTAGATGTGAGGACACTAACTTAGTTCTCAATTGGGAAAAGTGTCATTTTTGGTTAGAGATGGGATAATGTTGGGCCACAAGGTCTCGAAGTCTGGTTTAGAGGTTGATAAGGCCTAGGTAGAAGTTATTGAGAAATTGCCCCTTCCTATTTCTGTAAAACGGGTGCGTAGTTTTCTTGGTCATGCAGGTTTTTACCGACGATTCATCAAGGATTTTTCCAAGATTGCAAGACCTATGTGCAGTCTTTTGGAGAAGGAGGTGAAGTTTGACTTTGATGAGATGTGTTTAAAAGCTTTTGAGATGTTGAAGAGGAACTTAATTAAGGCTCCCATCTTAATTGCTCCTGATTGGGAATTACAATTTGAACTCAGGTGTGATGCAAGCGATGTAGCAGTGAGTGCAGTGTTGGGATAACAAAAGAATAAAGTGTTCCACTCGATCTATTATGCAAGAAAGACCCTTGACCCTACACAAACGAATTACACAATGACTGAGAATGAGATGCTAGCTCTAGTGTTCACCTTCGACAAGTTTAGATCGTATTTGGTAGGTACTAAAGTTATTGTTTTTACTGACCATGCAGCTATTAGGTACCTATTCAACAAGAAGGACGCTAAACCAAGGCTGATTTGGTGGATATTGCTTCTCCAAGAATTCGAACATGAGATTAAGGATAAGAAAGGTACATAAATCAAATAGCTGATCACTTATGTAGGTTGGAGGATTTTTTCCATGTGAATGAGGGTGAGCAAATCCAGGAAGAGTTTTCGGATGAACAATTGATGGCATTAGATATCTCTCAAGTTCCATTGTATGCAGACATTGTGAATCTGATAGTAAGTGGAGACTACCCTCTGGGTGCAACCACACAACAAAACAAAAAGCTCAATCATGATGCTAAGTTCTATATCTGGGATGAACCATTCTTGTTCAAGCAAGATGTGGACCGGGTAGTGAGAAGATGTATTCCGGAGCACGAGGTTCACAAAGTGCTCAAAAGTTGTTATGCTAGCTCATATGGAGGTCACCACGGAGGAGAGCGCACGACGCATAAGGTACTTCAATCTGGTTTCTTTTGGCCCTCATTATTTAAAGATTCTATTGCTTTTGTGAAGGGTTGTGATAAATGCCAAAGGTTGTGTACTATTTCAAAAAGACATGAGATGTCACTAAGTAACATTTTGGAGGTGAAAATCTTTGATGTGTGGGGTATTGACTTTATGGGTCCCTTCCCACCGTCTAGTGGAAACCAATACATTCTTGTGGCTGTGGATTATGTGAGTAAATGGGTTGAGGCTGCCGCTCTTCCTTCAAATGATTCAAGGGTGGTGATAAAGTTCATCAAGAAGCACATATTCACTCGTTTTGGCACTCCAAGGGCAATCATAAGTGATAGAGGTAAGCATTTCATTAACCATCTAGTTAAAAATCTTCTTGCTAAGTATGGTATTCATCATAAAGTTGCTACAACTTACCATCCTCAAACGAGTGGTCAAGTGGAGGTTTCAAATAGAGAGGTGAAGCAAATTTTACAGAAAGCGGTGAATGCACAAAAGGAAAGATTGGCTTGAGAAGTTAGATGATGCGTTGTGGGCATATAGGACTGCGTATAAGACACCCATAGGGACTTCTCCCTATCACATAGTATTTGGGAAATCATGTCATCTTCCGACGGAATTAGAACACCAAGCTTATTGGGCAATTAAGAGGTTGAACTTGGACCTCGAGCTGGCCGGTAGAAAGAGAGTGAATCAACTGCATGAACTTGAGGAGTTTAGGCTCCATGCATATGAGAATGCCAAGCTTTACAAAGAAAAGACGAAGAGGTGGCATGACAAGCACATAGTTACTCGTCCTTTCACTCCGGGAGAAAATGTACTACTCTTTAACTCTAGATTGAGGTTATTCCCCATAAAACTAAGGTCTAAATGGAGTGGTCCTTTCGAAGTGGTAAGAATGACACAACATGGGGCTGTTGAACTTAAAGGTGAGACTGGCCCTACGTTCTAGGTAAATGGGCAAAGAGTAAAACAATACTTTGGTGTGGATTCAGATTGTGATCGAGAGGCTCTTGAGCTAAATGATGAATGATCCAAGTTGTGTCGTGCCGCGACGTTAAATCAAGTGCTATACAGGAGGCAACCCGTGAAAAATATGTAATAGATAGGTAGTTAGTTTTTGATTTTTTTTGTTTTACCGTAGTTTCAATTCTTAGAATCTAGGAATTACTTTTAATTGTTAGTTTTAGCTAGATAGGATTTTTCATTATTTGTAACCTAGTTTGTAATAGTGAAAAATGATTTTTTTTATTGAAGCTAGGCGCACTGGCTATAACATTCAGAGAACATGTTCAAGCGCGCTGAGCGGCGCGTCGCCCTCTCCATCGCGCCTCAACCCAGAAACAACTGAAGCCAGGCGCTCTGGCTGGTGCGCCGCGCCTGGCTATAATATTCAGAGCACATCTTGGGACGCTACGATGGCGCGTCGCCCCTTTATTGCACCACTGGCCAGATTTTTCAAAAACTATCCTTGTTTCAACCCATATTACCCGACCCACTACACTTAAACCCCCCACCCCCCAAACCCCAACTCCTAAATTCATCCCTTATTCCACATATTCCACCGCCCCTAACCCCTAAATCCTCTCCACTATTCATTTTCTTCTCCACTCTTTCTCCTAATTCCTCCATTAACACCCACAAAACCTTTCACCTTCTCCAAACCAACTTTTCTTCTCCCACATTCACCTACTACTTATATTCCCTTCACTCATTCTCCTTGAACTCATCCACTATTTCCTATTCCTCACTTCCTCTATAAAACCCCATTATCCACTACTTTACTTTCTCACAACTCTAAAATTTTTATTTTCCTTTCCACACCATCACTGCCCAAAACCCGACCCCCCCTAATTTTTCTAATTTTTTTCCTTTCTCCATTTTTTTCTTCTGAACAGGTGGTGATGGCTCCTAAGGCTAAGAATCTGGCGGGTTCTAAGCGAAGTAGGAAGGGTGAGGCATTCGGGTCAGCCAGTCGGGAACCAACCGAAAAATTCGGAAAGAAAGCCGTGGAGAGGTATGGTTGGGAATGGTTTGAGTGTCAGCGCGAACCTAAGTATATGGGCGACGAGTACGTGAATGAGGTAAGGTTGCAGTCTTAGTTTCCTGTTATTTATTGGACTATGATTGAGTTGGGACTGCGGTTTATTTTTGAACATCCCGGATGATTGTAATTTGTCCTTAGTTCGTGAGTTCTATGCAAATTGGCTCACGAAAAAACTGTGCCTATTAGGGGCAAGAATGTGAAATTCTCAGCTAGGATACTGAATGATTTTTTGGGGACCCCGAATTGTGATTCTGATAACTTTAATACATTGAAGGATAAACCTCCTTATAGGGATATCTGACATACATTATGTGGGGTAGAGTTCACTGCTAGGTGGGAGTGTAACAAGGGTACTGGGAGGCATAATACCCTCCACTTTGCTAATTTCAATCAAGTTGCTAGGGTGTGGTTAAAGATAGTGTGTAGTGTGCTGCTACCTGCGAAACATCTGACAGAGGTAACGATGGATAGGGTGGTGTTGGTCTATATGATGATGAAGGGAATGCCTATTAATGTTGGGGCAATTCTGAGCCAAAATATGATGAAATTTAGGAATAATATGAGGTGGAGATTTTGTTATGGGGGGTTGATAACCCGTTTTCTGAGGGCCCAGGGTATAGAGGAGGAGGCGGTGGACCTGACTATTGCTTTTCACCCGGATCTGATGAGTAAGTTAGTTGATATGACCCGAAAAAAGGCACTAGACACGTCCCATGAACCTGTCTTGTCTGCCCAAGAGAGATATGCCCGTGATGACATCATCATGGCAAGAATGTTTGGTATGGCAGAGCTGCAGCTGCGGATCGGAGGACGCCCAATTACAGATGAGGAGATGGAAAACCTGGCGGATCGCTACCCTTTGATCGAAAGTGTAGCGTTCTTATGCAGGACTGGTCCCACATTGTTGGAGCATCTAGATGATGGTGAGGCTACTGTTGATGAGGAGATGGACGAGGAGGATGATGTTGATGATGAGGAGGCAAATGCCTTGATGGTCTTTGATGGCGGTGACGATGAGGCCTAGAGGCCAGAGGGAGTATTCCTATCTCTATACTTTGTTTTAATTGTGCACTGAGGATAATGCTTATTTTTAAGTGTGGGATGGGTAATATGTCTCTTTTGTATATAGTTGTTTACTGCTTTATCGATTCTAGTGTTAGTTTTAGGTTAGTTTAGTTAATTTTTTTTATTTTGGGTTCCTCAACGTTTGTTTTCGGTACTTTTACTAAGAATAGTCCCTTTGAACCAACTAGGACTAGTTTTACTGCTTTATTGAGTCTTAGAGTCGTCATAGGAGTGACAGTTCTCAATGATGGATGGATGACGACCGTCTTAAGGGAAAATTAGTCACATATAGGAGTAGAATTGAGAAACCAACCTTGGTCTTTTGAAACTATGTCCGAAAAAGTCAACCAAACGTCATGGGTAGTCATAATTGGAAAAGTGCAATAGAATGCCAACATTGTAACAAGCATGTGTTCTTAGTTTTGACTCGAAATAAAAAAAATAAATGGGCTTAATTATGTAGTAATGCTATAATGCAAGTTGTATGAGCATGTTAGTTGATATATCTTTATGTGTGTCATGATACCATGTGTGGTGAGTGTTAATGGTTCTTGCTTAACTTGATATCTAGAACTTTTCTTGTGTGTGTTGAAACTAGTAGCCTGTATGACTTAGGGAATTTGATTGAGGCGTTTCTTTGAAATAGCCAATTCTTGACTTTACTTGTATGCCTACCATTGAAATTATCCCTAGTAAATCCCTATTGAGCCTTTAGCCTTGTTTGTTAATAAGCCGCATGATAAGCCGAAACCCGTTTGTTTGATACCAAGTCTTTTGATCCTAATAAAATCCTTAATGCACTATTTTAAGAAAAAGGGTTGAAAATTGTTGGTTGATATAAGAAAGGGTGAAATGCTAAGTTGTGTGAAGAAGAAAAGAATAAGTAAAAATTATGGTTTGGCCCTGGTCCTTAGTGACAATGTGCACCTCAACTCAATTGAGGATGGCTATTTTAGAAATATGCTCTAAACATTGGCCTTGGTCCTATCAAGGATAATGTGTACCTCACTCGGACCTTAAAATCTAGAGTGAGGGTGGCTAGTGCAAAGGCACGGAAAAAATAAAAAAAACAAATAAAGGGAAAATATGGAGCAACAAAAAGGGGTAAATATTCATGAAGTGTGTACTAGGAGGAAAGAAAAACTAAGTAGGAGGTTGTTGGCAAACCAATGACATGTGCATTAGGGAGGTGTAGTCACTAAAATGATTCCCAAATATTCCCTCCCTTACCTTAAGCTGACATTACAACCAAATGAAATTCCTCTTGATTCCTTAAGAAATATAAGGCGAAAGTAAGAATACACTATGGACAAGCTTATGGTATGTTGAGAGAAGTAAGAACTTCTTTTGTGAGAGTTAGTTAATTGTTTTAAAAAATAGGCATTGTTGTTAGTATGATTGTTTGAGTGAAAGGCTTTACTACGACAAATAAGTGAGGGCATTCATGACATGTGTTCAGATTGTCTAATTGATGTGATTATATGAGTTTGCATTAGCCCGAAAAAATATTAAAAGTCATTCTTTGAACATGTGTTGTAACTTGGTGTAAATGTTGTGAAATGTTGCATCCATTGTGAACTACAAGATCATGATTAGAAATGTTTGGTTGATTTTAAGGTGGGTTGATAAGTCCAAGGGTTGTGAAAAAGAGTTGATAGTCTAAAGATTGTTTGAGGACAAACAAAAGTCTAAGTGTGGGGTGGTGATCTTAGGCATATTTATATGCCTCCTTAAGTTGTCAATATTTGCCCATGAATTGATTAAATTAAAAGAATGATCTTTAGTTATTAACTTGATTAATTTGTTATACTTGCTATGATTATGCACTAATACATGTGATTAGAGGTTGCAGGAACTCTCAAGGAAATTGGAGTCAAATTGAAGAAAAGAGATGCAAGAGAGCATGAAAAGCGGTTAAGGATGAAGGCCCATTCAGAGCTCTTTCTCAGGCGTACTGAGAGGCGCAACGCGCCAAGGGTAGAAGTTTTGAGGTGCCTGACTGGTACTCTGCAAGACGCGACGCGCCAAGCCTCAACATTCAGAGGCATTTTCCTGGTGCGCTCTGCTAGGCGCGCCGCGCACAGTGGGAAGTTATGATGCGAGTTCTAGGCGCGACACGCCAGTAGGATCCCGACTTTTCCAGCTTAAAAGTGTTAAAAAAGGATTCCTAATTGTAATAGACTTTGGCTCTGATTTTCCTACTATTATAAATAGACTTTTACGGCTCCATTGTTAGGGTTCGACTTTTAGTGGGTGTGCAAGAGCAAGTATCAACGTTTGTAATAGGTTTTGATCTTCTAACTCTTCTATTTTCCGAAAATCGCATGAACAATTGTATTTTGTGGTTTTCTAATAGCATGAGTGGCTAAACGCCCTAGTTCTGGGGCTGCAACCAAGAATGGGTTGTTGATTATTAAAGACTTTTTGAATTAATTATTGGTTATCATTATAAGTTACTTCTCTATTCTTGTTTTAATATTTCGTGCTTGATCACCATGAGATAAATATATTGTCTAATCTTAAAATCGATAGAGGCGGGATTAAATAGACCAGAGAATATAGAGAGCTCGATTGACCCATTTGATTGAGGTGATTAGTGTTCAGGAGTGACGCCCGGATGAACAACTTGCTTGGTTACGACATATGATGAAATATAAATGCTTGCGAGTTAGTCTATTTATCCCCGCTCAACGATGTAGTTAGGTAGCTAATTGGAGTAGGCGACGAGAGGTGTGTAGCCCGACTCATGTAATTAATCTTATAAACCAGTAACTTGACAACTAAAATTAATTCTAAGCCGATAATATGATACATGAGATTTAATACATGCTGCAGCCCTGACATTGTCTTTTACTTGCTTGAAACATCATCTTAAAGTCGTTCTTAAATAGTTATTATTAGTTATTGCATAATTCGTAGTAGTAGTAACACTACAAAAAAATCAGCATTTAGCGACTGATGAAATCCGTCGCTAATCTATTCTATTCCGTCGCTAAATTGGATTTGCGACGAATTTGTGATGAATTATTGGCTGTTACTATATCGCTCGTTAATAATATCTTAGCTATGAAAAAATGAGTTCCGTCTCAAGTTTAGCTACGTATTAGAGACGAACGATTTCCGTCGCCACTTGTTAGCGACGGACCAGTCGCTATACTTATATATCTCGTTGCTAATTTCATAATTAATTTAGTCATTTAAAATAAATTCGTGACAAAATTTCTGTCACATTTGCCACTTAAATGTTTCGTTGCTAATCCGTCGCCAATATTTTTTTTATAGCAACAATCAAATCGTCATTAAATTTGTTGCTAAAATTTTTCTTGTAAAATCATTTTATTTATTTATTTTAAATATACACTGCTGAAATAAATTAAATAACAAATACTAAATACCTCTAAAATAACAAAAAATCATATAAAATAGTAATATTTAGAGGGTTCAAAATATTCTACAGATGATAAGGCACAAAGATTCTGCCCGTAGTAAGTTTTTGCTTCAGATCCAAGATCCTATATTCTTCTCTTTTTTTCTCCTCGGGCAGCTTGGTAGTATGTTTCACACTGATCAATATCAGATTGAGAGGTTGTTCTTTCCCATAATATTTCTTCATATTTTTCCTATAATAAATTGAGATAAAGAGAAAACATTAAAGATTAGGAATAAAATTATAATGGAAGAAAAATTCAGAAACACACATAACCTTTTGGCTTAATTAAATGTGATATACTTTTTTAGCCAACTTACAGTACATTTAAGCTTATATGTATCAATGATGGTGCAACAAACCAACTCAATAGTTCCATCTCAAAAAAAAAGTAACTCAATAAATTCAAAATAAAGAAAACAACTGAAGTGTCTAGCATGAAGTATTTTCCTAGACAAGGCCCGAAAGATGAATATTTACCATGAAATATTATTCATTTTTTTGTCAAATAAATTTTCGTCAACCCAACAAAATAAATAACACATCTAGTATTGAAGAGGAAGTTGTTCAACTCAACATGAACCAGAATGATTGAAAGAGCTCAACCTTATGCAAACCTGAATCCAGTCTCATCTGTGGAACAGAACTAGTATACATACTTGTAACTTTTACTATTTCAAATGCAACTTTACATGTAACTCAATTCTATGACTAAAATAGATGAAGTTTACACATAGTCATCACACAGTCAAGCACTGTCATCAACTTATCTCAATTTATGATAATAGAGCAAATGATCTACATAATAACATACTTGCTACAAATGAACACAACAAACCAAGTCTAGAACAAATTAAATATGCCTACAAGTTTTTTTTTTTTTTTTACAACAACAAGCTGTTGTATTGGTTGTCATTACCCTAGTCATTCTATATCACTTGCCTCAAACATATATATCATTGTCTTTATAAGTGAATTACAAGAATATATATATATATATAAAAGAAAAGGAAAGAGTATTGCATACCATCTAAAAAATATTAATTGGAGGAATAATGCTAGTGTTGCAAGAATATATGACCCCATAATATAAAAGCTTCAAATCTATAACAATACAAACACTTCAATAGACTCAATTTTTACGCCAACAAACAACTATTACGCCATGAGATTAAAACGTGTTTGCAGGGGGTAAATGCTAGTGTTGCAAGGGGTAAATGAAAGTTACCATGAGATTAAAACGTGACTGCTGGTGGTTTGCCGTCTGGTGCTCTCGCGATTGCTGGTGTTGTTATCACCGGCTACTGCTGTTCGGAGTCGCTGGGTATTAGTGGCTCGCCGATCAAAGCTGTTGTTCACTGGAGAAGCAGCGCTGGAGAGGAGAGGAAGAGCAGCAGGAGGCTGTTGCTGCTGGCGTTGAGGGGACGAAGAAAGGAGACATGAGAGAGGAAGAAGAGGGGGGGGGGGGGGAGAGGAGATGAGAGCGACATCTCCTCTTGTTCTCGCCGGAGATGGCGGAGAGTGATGGGTGGCTGCCTCACCGGAGATGGCGAACAGAGAAGAGACGAGAAGGAAGAGAAGAAGGTGGGGTGCGGCGGATCTAAAGAGAAGAAAAATGAGGAATTTAGGTTTGGGTTTTTTGGTAGATTAAAATAGGAAAGCTAGGGAATTAGATCTTGACCGTAGGATTATTTTGAAATGAGAGGCTAAGATTGAAAGGATGAGATCAACAGTCAGGATTAAAAGATGGGGGTTGGGTTGAAATCTAAAATTGGAGTGAATTGCAACGGAATTAGTGACGGATTCTAACATCCGTCGCTTTCAAATAAATATATATATTTAGAAAAAATTATATTGACGGATATTTTTGTCACTACATAATATAATTTTTATAAAAATATATTTAACAGTTTAGCAATCTTTTTTCCGTCACTAATTCTGTCGCCCAATATTAATTAAATTTGTCACCACTTCTTTGTTACTAAATCTGTAGGGAAAATTAGGCGCCAAATTTTCGCACTAATATTTAGCGACGGATTAAATATTCCGTTGCAAATTCGTTGCAAATACGTTGCTATATTATAAATCAACTAATCATTTGTTAATTTTGCAACAAAATGGTTATTCCGTCGCAAATCCGTCGTTATATAGTGACGGAATATTGTTCATCGCTAAATGCTATTTTTTTAGTAGTGTAAACATCAATCAACAACTCTTGAAAATTTTACTTTTACTTTTATTTGTAGAATTAAGTGTTAGATATAAATCGATAAGTCCCTTGGGAACGATAACTCATTTCATTAAGAATCTATATTACTTGCGCGACCACATATACTTGCGTGTATATTGGGGAGCAACAAAAGTCTAAGTCCGAAATGTGGACATAGACGAAAAGAGAACTCATGGCATCCTGGAAGAACTGGCTCACCCTTGAATTCGATCGACGATCACTGATCTTCTAAATGAGGTCTGTCAATAGCCGCTTGAAGATGCCCTGTACTCAACAAAGAAAGAGCAAATGCAGTATCAGTACACAACCACAGTGTACTGGTAGGATCACACGGCTATCCCACTAAGTGAAACATACATAAGTCAATACAACAATATAATCACATGCATAATATTGAACATATACAAGATTATCAACATTTACGAACAATATACAGTTTTGCATTTCTCAAGAAACACAAATATGACAAGTTATTGGTCTTCTCATGGAACCCAAATCCAAACAGTTAGCATACCGGAACGTGGTACCTGATCTAATGGTTATGCCGGAACGTGGCAACCGATCCAAGTTAGTGTGTCGGAACGCAACACCTGATCCATTCAACAAGCCACAATCACAATCACAAGTACATTCTCATAATCATACAATCAAATCATGATTCATGGCATTCATCATTCATCTATCCTCATTTACAATTAGTGTGATCAATAATGCAACATTCGCATACATACATGTATCATAATGAAGCAAGAAAAAAAATACATGACACAATCATAGAATCACAACCATCACTTACCTCGAGACAAGCTTGAAACCTTAAGAAACTTGATTCTTCCCTTTTCGGATTCGTTCCGCTTGTTCTTGGTCTACAAACAATCAATGTAATACGGGAATCAATAAACAATCACTAATTACCCGAATTACTAACAATTCTAACAACCCTAGATCATACCATGATCCCACTACCCAAATTAGCGCTTTTTCCACCATAAATTCCAGATCAAAACCTTTCCACATCGATAATTACCCATTAGATTAGGTTCTACGGATCAAAAAATGGATTCGGGGAGTTAAAATCTTACCTTTAGCCTCAAGAATGGTGGAAAACTGTCAAGAAAAACCTTGGGTTCAACCAACGACACTCAGAAACTACCCGTTCACGCTAAGATCAATTTCGGGAGTTCTACTCACCCGAATTCAATTTCGTAAAGTCGTACGGGTTCCTTAACGACTTATTTATCTACTCATGTGATCAAAATCATAATTTGATCACCCAATTGCTACCAAATTTCCCTAGACCTCATAGACTCCGATTTCGTCTAAATCTGGACTAGGTTGGGTAATTCCAAGTTACTACGAAAAAGTTTTCCGACCCGAATTTGTTTCCCCGTTGGCTTTTCTATAACGACGGAACCCGGTCGTTACAATAAAATAAATCATATTTATGTATGCTATGTTGAAATTTGCGATAAGAGTATTATGTTAAATTTTTTGTTTTGAATTTATAACTTATGTTATATTTCCAGTTTCATTTGTTTTAGTAATATTGAATTCACATTGCAAGTTATTTTTTAATTAGACCTAATAGATTATCTTTTTGTGAAACATTTTAATAATTTATGACATTTTATTTATATATTAATAATCTTTTTATCAAACATGCATTTCACGATGTTAGTGGATACTTCATACTTTTAGTTTTTATGATCAATTCAATTGAAATATAATAATTTGAAAAAATATAAATCAATTATTTTTTCATAATATTAGTTAAGAACATATGTTTATTAATTAATATATTTTCAAAAAAATAATATATATCTTAAATATTTAATTTAATATCATTTATATAATTTCTTATTTGTCTAGTATATAATTTTAAATAATTAATTTATATTTTTAAAATTTAATATAATATTATGATTGCAATTGTGCATCCAAACAGAGCATGTGTAATTACACTATAACATCCAAACATGACATGTGTAATTACACTGTGGCAACCAAACAGGTCAGTGTAATTACAAGACCGTGTAATTACTAGACTGATAATTACTATCCTAGTAATTACACTAATTCTAATTACCAGGTGGCTTTCCAAACATATCCTTAAAAGAACTTTGTTTAATCTCCATCATACTCATTTGTTGATATTTTTCCGCATTTTTAAAAAAAAAATATCGAATCATCAAACTGTTAACGTTATATTATTTTGGGATGATGAGATCGTTTATGATAGTAATATTTTTATTATAGTTGTCCACCACAATTTAATGTTAATTTTTTTGAGCATCTTTTATTGATATCACGTGTCCATCCTGTATACTGCCACGTTTCCAAACTACTTATTCCCAATAATTTGCTTGAAGTTTTTTCATAGCTATAGTTTGCTAATTACAATTCGTAGCTAAATGTTACAGGGAGGAGAATGGCGAGCGAGACTGGGAGAGGGAGGAGAGAGGCGAGCGAGAGATGGCAGAGAGTGGGAGAGAGGTGAACTGTATATGTATATCGAGTAGATAATTGTATATTATACATATGTATTTGTATATTTTGGCAAGAAAGATTGGAAAAGGGAGGAGAGAGGCAAGCGAGATTGGAAGAGAGAGGAGAGAGGCGAGCGAGAGAGGACAATAATTTGCATCTCGTTTGTATAATTCTCATGTATGTTTGTATAATTCACGTATTTTTGTATAATTGAGTAATATAAAGTCTGGAATTATACAAATATAGCAAAAGTCGAAATAACGAATTGATACAAACATAAACATATGAACTTTAAACAATTATACAAAATATATTATACAAATTATATTATACAAAATCCAAAAACTACACGTTTATACAAACTTTAAAAAGTTATATACAAAAAGACTGAATGTAGATGATGACAAAACTGATGACAAAACTGAAAAACCAAAGGAAATCATCGTCATATACAAATATAAACAATCGTATACAAATACAAATCAAACAAAGAATTGTTGGCTGCGAATTATACAAATATGACAAATTATACATATACAAACGTGGCTAATATACAAACTTGAAGTCAGCCCACGTAATTAATGTTTAATGTTAATCGCGAGTGATAAATATAGCAAACTATAGCTATAATGAGTAATTAAATAGTATAAATTTGCTTAACCGTGTAACTTTTCCATTCTCTCTTTACCCATTGCCCCCATATTCCTTTGGCCAATGTATCTATTAGGAGTTAGGGTTTATTTTGGTTAGTGGGTCATGTTAAATTATTTAAATTATGAGCAGATTTAAAATGGGTGAAAAAATAATTTATATAGATGTCACAGAGGAAAATAAAAATGGACACAATTAAAATTTAAAGGAATAATTCCTTCACGTGAAAAGCAAATAAAATATTATGGTTCACCCATTTATAAGTGAACTATCTTAAAATATTTGTATTGGAGAGTTGACTTGTTTGAGACAGTTAGCCCATTTATAGGTGAATTATTTATTTTTATTTTTATTTTAAAGGGAAATTTTTAAAAAAAAATGTATGGTACCTAAAAATATTTGTTTTGAGGTCAGACTCTCAAAGATGTGATAAAAGCGATAAGAAGTTTTAGAGTGAAATATTTTATTTATTATTAAAATCATGTAAAAACAAAAGTCATTAAAAGACAAAAGGAAAGAAAAATTCCATTTTAATTTCACTTTCTCCCATTTACTAGAAAATCACAAAACATGAAAGAGAAATACGCTTGAGTTCACTAAGGACTTGACCTTGTATAGGAGGTTAGGGAGAATACAAATTAGGATAAGAGATTAGCTAGATAGTTGAGCCTTGTTTCACTTATTCTTCTTTATTATTAGTCATAGTATTACTCTTATAATTTATTGTCCTTTAAATTTAATTATTATCTATAAACTTTTTTACACTTCAATTATAATTTTATGTTATCATAACTATTTAAGATAATTTGTCAAGTTACCTATAGTATTTATTATGAATGTTCCCATTTTTTAGATCCATATTGCTTTGGATTGTTCTTTCAAACGGCCATTATTGAACAAACACAAAGAAAGAATTTTTCAAAGAAGATTTACAAATTAATATAGGCGTGTGATGTATTTGTTTTCCTTGGCTATTTTTCTTTAAGCAAAAACATCATCATATTATTCACAACTTAATTGGAACACCCCCCTCTCCCCCTCAAATTATTTATAGTGATTTAGTTATTGTGTAAAATTATTTTTCATTTTAGAAGTTCAGTCAATAGTAATTATTTTTCTTATTTTATCCTTGGCAGTAGCTACCTCTAGGAACACCTTAATTATAGAGAGATCACATATAAATAGAGCAAACATTTCTTTTAAAATAAATATATATGTTAAGACATACATAAAAATAAAATAGTCAAAAACCCCTCATAATTAATATTTATTTATTTAAGATACTTTAAAAAAAAAACAACAACAAATAATTTGATTCCGATGGAGTACACCGTTCATTCATCTAATCCCACATTATTAATCATTGCATAAACAATATTCATAGCTCGAAAGAGCAAAATATTCACACTTTTTCCATTTTAATTTATTTATCAGGTGTTAATTTAGCATATATAAAAATTAATAAAGTAATTAAAATTTTAAAATTTTTATAATCTTAAATTAAATATATATAGAATACATTCAAAATATTCTTTAATTTTACCCGTCTAAAAACATGTAATATAAAAATGTAAGAGAGCTACCAAAAAAGAAAAATATAATATTTTTAAAACAATCTAGAAAAAGAAGAAGTAATACAGACAATGAAATTAAAAAATTGACAATGTGGGCATGTAAATGAGGTGATGGAAATAATAGAAGTTTAGTGTGATTAAAACTTTACTTAAAATCATGTAAAAACAAAGAGAGGAACGTGCTCCCCACATTGCGATTGAGTATAGAAAAATTGATATCTACGTTCATAATTCAAGGTGGATTTTCATGCGGGCGTATTATATAGAGTTTTTGGCAAAAAACATTCTTAAACTATACCCTCAACTTAAACTATATCCTTAAATTATTTTTCTTAACAGAAAACATCTCCCAATTATTTAAAATTTGACAACTATCATCCTTTTGTTAAAATTTGTCAAAAACTAACAAATTCTTCACAACAACATGTATGGTGCACACTACTCTCAACAAAGTAAACTCTCTAAATAACCCCAATAAACCAATTCTGTTCATTCTACATACATCTAAAATAATATTATAAATTTTCTTAGTAACAACGTTTTGCATTGTCTTCCTTTTAATTAGCAATTTTATTTTTATTTACTTTTCATTTGATTTGATATCAAAGAATTATCAATAGAAATATTTTCTTTTCATTGAATCTGAAAAAAGTGGTGTCGATCGAAGACTTTTACTTCTAATAATGGAAAACGAAACTTTAGTACTAGAGATCAAAATTAGCTGAATCTTGATCACCTCAATTATCAATTTGCCCCAAAAAATTATTGATCTAACGACATTTTGACTTTGCAAGGTGAAAATGGTGTGAAATTAAGCTTCAACTTCATTTAGTTGGTAAAGGAGAAGAGCATATCATATCTCCTCGTAGACTCACACAGTCCTAACATTGTTTTTGTAACAGTAGACACGAGTCTCAATTTTTTTATTTCTTTTTTGGATGCTTTTTTCAACCGGTAATAATATTATAGATTTTTTTTATGAAAATAGTAGGAATTGCATATGTTTGTGTGTGGAATTCGCTAATTTTTTGATAAATTTAAATAGAGGGATGAAAGTTGTTAAGTTTTAAATACTTGAAAGAATGTTTTTTGTTAAGAAGGATAATTTAAGGATGTAATTTAAGTTGGAGGTATAGTTTAAGGATGTTTTTAGCCAAAAACTCTATTATCTATGTTCAAATTATTTTGTCATTTTAAAAGTTCAAAACAATACTAATTAGTTTTCTCATGTTATTCTTGGTAGTAGCTATTCTTAAAATATGCGAAAACCTCAATTATAGAGAGATAATGATAATTGATGCATAAATATAGTAAATATTATTTTTTAAATCAATTATGTCTCGAGACATACATAATTTATATTTATTTTTTAAAATATATATATAAAACATGACAAATAATTTAATATGGTCGGATGAGGTACGTAATCTTATAATTTTATATGACAAATAATTTTTTTTAAAAATATCCTTATTTTCCTTGGACAAGAGAGGATGTATTATAATATAAAAATCATACCAAAAGAGTAGTTAAAAAAAGAAAAAATATAATTTTTAAAACAAACTAGAAAAGAAGAAGTAATACGGACAAAATGAAATAAAAAATTTGACAATGTGGGCATGTAAATCGGGTGATGGAAATGATAGAAGTTTAGTGTGGCTAAAACTTTTCTTAAAATCATGTAAAAACAAATAGAGGAACGTGCCCCCCACACGTTCGAAACGATCAATAAATTAAATTGAAAAAAATGTTACTGATTTATTGTTTTTGGGTTATTGGATTAACGAGTTTTTAATGATTTTATAAAAGAAATCTATTAGGTTATCGATTCAATTTTTATTTTTAATATTGGGTTATTAGGTAGACCGATAACCCATTAAGATTATACTAATTTATTACTTTACTTCTACATAAATATTAAATATAATCACCGTACCTTACTTGTTACTGTATTTACCCTTTAGCCTTCAATTCACAGTGACTTTGAGTTTACAACTTCACATTATAGAAAACGTCAAACCTAAAGTAAGAACCCTATTCCTCTTAATTTCTCCGTGTTGCACTTGTATAATGTTTTCATGTTAGTTATTATTGTTTCTATTTTATGAGTGATCTATAAATTACATCATTGTCTTGACATGCGTCAAATTATTGAAGAAGTCATATATTTATTTTATAACCATTTTCTTATTAATTAAACCGAGAGCCAAACCATTAAGAACCAAAACCAATAAACTGATAAGAAATATGTTACTGATTTAATTATTGATTTAGCGTATTTAAAAATCAAAATCAATAAACCAAACTAATAATACATAAAAATCGAACCCGAATCAACCGATGCACACCCTATTCATCATCCCTTTTCTTCTCTTTATTTGTTTACATTCCACATTGCGATCTGAGTATAGAAAAATTGATATCAATGGCGTCAATTACCAGCATAGTTCAAGATGGGTTTTCATGCGGGGAGGGGGAGGTACTACCTGCGTTCAAATTATTTGTCATTTTAAACGTTCAAGATAATACTAATTAGTTTTCTCATTTTATTCTTGGTAGTCTACAAAAACCTCACTTATAGAGAGATGATGCATAAATACAATAAATATTTTTTTTAAAAATCAATTATGTCTTAAGACATACATAATTTATAATATCTATTTTATAAGATATATATAAAAAAAACATGACAAATAATTTAATATGGATCTAATACCACATTTGTTAATCATTGCTTGAACAATATTCATAACTCAAAAGCATAAATATTCACACAGCTTCCGTTTCAATTTATTTGTTATATTTTTAATTAACGTGAAATTTAATAAGATAATATTTTTTTTTGAATTTTATAATCTTAAATTAAATGTATATGTAGAATTCAACAAAATATCCTTTAACATTATAATCTTAAACATTTCATATAAAAAATTGAACTAAAAAAACTTATTCTTTTCGAAACGAACTAAATAGAATAGTAAGAGAAAAATTAAAAATTTGCCAATAATGTGGGCATGTTGATAGAAGTTTAGTGTGAGTAAAACTTTCTTAAAATCATGTAAAAACAAAGAGAGGAATGTGCCCCCCACACGTTCATCACTCTTCTTCTTCTCTTTATTTATTTAATTTACACTCCACATTGCAATGAAGTAATATAGAAAAATTGAGAACGATCATCAATGGCGTCAATAATTCAAGGCGCAGGGTTCTCATTATCTTCATTCACCGCGACGGGGCCAAGGCGTATGGCGCCGGTGGTTCGTGCTGAAGCTATTAATCCAGATAGTAATAAGGATGAACCAAAATTGGTACTGCACACTGTTGATGTCACTAAACTCTCTACGCCTGTTACTTCGTACTGCAGGTTAATCTTAATTCCTTTATACATGTTCATATAATTCCTCGTCACTCAATTTACGTGACACACTTTTCTTTTTAGTTTGTTTGAAAAAAATATATCATGTTTTTTAATGATTAAAAATAATTTAGCTTTAATATTTTCATTTACTCTTAGGGGTCGTTTTGATAGCTGGTTAGGGTACTACATGCAAGTATATTAGTAATGCACGGATTAAGTATTAGTAATGTGGGCATGTTGATAGAAGTTTAGTTATGCGGATTAAGCTATCTGGGGTCAGTTTGGTAGTTTGTTTAGATCATGTGAGTTATGCATGGAAGTATCAAGTCTCTAATTACTTGTCCACTTTTAAATTGACACACATATTAAGAAAACAATTAATGACATAGTAATTTACTATTTTACCCCTATTAATTATGAAGTACATGAAAAGTTCTACATTTTTCAAAGTAATTAGTCATTTCATTGAGGGTATAATAGGTAAAAAAATTGTTCTTTCTTGATTTGTCAAAATGGACAAGTAATTAGGGACAACTATAAAAGGAAAAGTCGACAAGTAATTAGGGACAGAAGGAGTAATTAATATATGACTTATTTTCCTTTTTAGTCCGTCTAAAAGAGAATGACACATTTCTATATTAAGTACTCAATCCGTCCACTTTTTGAAAGTCAATTTAATTTTTTTTCAAAGTTAAATTAGATTATATTAATTCGATATTTTAAACAAAATATTTAGATATTCAAAAACTATACGGAAAGTACTAAAAATTATAACTTTTTGCATATCAATATGATGGAAAAATACATCGTAAAATGTTAGTCGAAATTCTTATAGTTTGATTCTAAAAAGGGAAACCATGATAATTAAAAGTGGACGGAGGGAGTGACAATTTTACTTTAAAATACTTATTTTATCCTTAATGAAATGATTTATAATCACATAAATATCTATCACTTATTTTAGACCACAAATTTTAAAAGTCTTTTTTTCTTTCTTAAACTCTGTGTCAAGTCAAAGTAACTCATATAAAAAGGAAGTACTATGTTTGATAGCTAATTAGAAGATAAATTTATACATAAATTATACATATATTAATTATATTCCAAAAAATTAATTTTCTTAAAAAATATTTTGTGTGCAGGTGTTGGAAGTCTGGGAGTTTTCCTCAATGTGATGGAAGCCATGTGAAGCACAAGGAGATAACTGGAGATAACGTTGGACCCCTAGATTTGAAGAAGTAGTAAGGGGTCGTTTGGCACGAAAAACACGTTATGTGGGCATTATAATGTATATTTCTGATTTACGATTTGGTTTGTTATATTAAAAATAATATATGATATTGTATGATAATATTGAATAAGGTGTGTAAGTATAAGAATAATTGGTATGGTTAATGCCATGATATATTATATATAAAAATAATATTGAATAAATGGGATGTTTGATAGGATATTCCAATTAGAAAATCTAATATATGTATTGATCTTATTATTATTTAATCCATTGTTTGGTAGAATTTTCAGTCTATATATACTTAAGACAATATTATTAATGTCGACGGAATGATGCTAGAAAGAAAGAATGAAAGATTATACATATGGGAAAGGGGTGAGTCGAAGGGTGGTGACAAATAAATTTGACCGATGAGGGTTCTAGGTTATATTGAATTGAGAAGCCCAATTGGGAAAAATGAATTGGGGAAGACAACTGCTAGGGATTTTAATTTTTTTTTTATATTCAGATTATAATTTTTCTTATGTTGATATGTCCATTTTTTATTGGTCGGCAAAAGATATTTTTCTGACTTCATGCTCGTTCTTAGATGTGTATACACTTATGATGTCATGTTATCAAAAAGTATATAAAGGTATATATGTTCAATATGTATAATTCTTAGCTGAAGTGTCTTAAATGAATTATGCGAACCAACTTTAAAAAACCACAGATAACTTAAGCCAAATATTATACTAAAATTTTATATTAATATTAATCCCCCCCCTTGAATTTTCCAAGTATTTTGAGTTCTATCTACCATTTATTTACCAACCGGGGTGGGGGTGGGGGTGGGTGTGTGTGATGTTCCAAATTAAGGCAATTGCTATGAGACATGAGCAAATGAGCTATTGGCCAGGAGGGTCGTAAGTTATTCCCTCCGTTTCAGTTTATATGATTTAGTTTAATTTGATACAGAGTTTAAGAAAGAAAGAAAGAAACGTTAGAAATATATGGTCTAAAATATGTCATAGATATTTATGTGGCTTTAAATCATTTCAATAAAGGTAAAATGAACATTTTTAAATTAAATTGCAACTAAATATAAAAATGTGTCGCTCTTTATCGGACTGATGAAAAAGAAAAAGCTATATAAATTGAGACAAAGAAAGTATAAGCTAGGTTAATATTATGAAATTTTGATAATTAACAAATGATTAACCAACATAAGAAGCATATGCAAAAATTAGATATTAAACATGTCTCAAATAAAGATTGATAAAATTTATGGCAAAAAATTATTAAAAAAAGGGAAAAGGGCCTAAAATATCCTCGAAGTATTAGAAATGGTACAAAACTACCCTCCATCCACCTATTGACTCCAAAATACCGTTGTCATCCACCTTTAGGTCCAAAATTGACCACTTATTTAACGGTTTTAAATTTTAACTATTTAAATATATTTTTTAAATACGTGGCGCTCAACTATTGGTTATAATTTAATATATTAATATAATTTATAAGCCCACCCATGACCCATTACCCACCCATTACTAATTAAATCCACTCCAAACCCGATCCAATTAATGAATCCGTCTCAAATCCACCTATTAAACAAAATCCAGAACCCTTTCTTTCCAAAGTAAAGTTATTTCCTTAATAATATCATGAGATTCATGAACTTAAAATAGTGAAATCATGATGATGTCTTCAATTTAGAGGGGAATTCTAAGTGACTTTGCGACACATTAAAAATAATAGAGATTCGAATTTTAATTTTGAAAACATATAAACTTTAAGTAAAGAATGATTCCCTTTTAATCTTATAAACCTAGGAGAAATTGATTGAGAAGAAGACAACTTGGAAAGGAAGGGTTCATGGTTTTGTTTAATAGGTGGATTTGGGGTGGGTTTATTAATTGGGTTGGGTTTGGAGCGGGTTTCATTAGTAATGGGTGAGTAATGGGTGGGTTATAAATTATATTAATATATTAAATTATAATCAATAGTTAAGTGCCACATATTTAAAAAATATATTTAAATAGTTAAAATTTAAAATCGTTAAATAAGTGGCCAATTTTGGACCCAATAGGTGGATGGAGGACATTTTTGTACCATTTCCAATACTTCAAAGGTATTTTAGGTCCTTTTCCGTTAAAAAAAAAACAGTTCATTAACATCTTTACTACAAGAGTTGCTTATAAGAGTACATTGCAAGACTACATAATTTTTTAGGTGATTTTCCATCATTTATTTAATTAAAAATAGAGATGACAATTTTGTCAATAAATAAAATTGACTATATTACTCTTATATTAGAAAAGGCTTGTTCAACATGCCTGCTTCATTGCTCAAGGGTATTTTTGTCTTTTCAATTCTCTATAATGGCTAGGTGTCTTCTTCTTGTGTTATCAATTTTGTCTTTTTCAATTCCTTATTGTAACGTGTCTTCCTCTAGTGATATCAATGTATGCATGTCTTCCTCCTATGTTATCAAAGAGATGTATGCATTACCCTGTCTGTATTCTTCATTTATGCTCCACCGTCTGCACATCAAAGTTCAGTTCTTCTCTTCAGCATTCTCTAGGTAAGGTTTTTACATGTTTCAATTGAGTTTTTTTTTGTGTCATCTTCCTTTTCGTCAAAGTCGAAGTTCCAAATTTTATCTGGGTGTCTGAATGTTTGCTTATTTTTCCATTTGGGGTTGTTATTGATGTTGGATTATCCTTTTGGTTGGGTGATTAAATTTGATCTAGGTGTGTGAAAATACCAAATTTGATTTGGGTATGTGAAAATTTGCTTATTTTTCCATGTTACAAAAGTCCCAATAATTTGGTTGGGTGATTATGGTTTCCTTGTTGTATTTTGAATTTCCATTTCAAATTTCTGGTTGTCTTTTCTCACATGTAGTATCAATTTGGTCTTCGAATTTTACTTTGTGGTTTATTTTAGTTGGATTTTCTTTATCAAAACTCTTTTCAACTTCCTCCGTTCATATATGGTTTTTTCCATCTGAATTAATTTTTTTGGGTTTTTGTGATGTTTGATTTTCCTTGTGTGTGGGGTTTTTGTTGTGTTTTCTCAGATGCAGTAACTTTTCTTTATCAGAATTCTTATGTACTTCCTCTGTTCACATATGGGTTTTTCATCGGAATCAATTTTTTGAGTTCTTGTGGGTTTAGCTTGGAGTTTCTTCACCTTATTGCATTGCAGTTGAACACCTTGTGCTCTCTCACATCCGTAGTAAAGCGATTTGAGAAGTAGTTAGTGCCTTCTTTGCAAAGCCGAGTTTTTTAATTCCCAGTAGTCTCTCTCAAATTTAAGGGGATCATTATATTCTTTCCTTAAGCTTAATGTGAGGTTCTGGAGGAAGGAACTTATAGGTAAAACACTAGCGTTTTGCTATATGTTTGATTTTTCTTTTGTAGAATTTAGGGAAAATGGAATTGTCAGGTTTATTTTTATTTAAATTTGGCTTCTGAAATTGATAAGTGAAATTTCATGTAAATAGTGAGGGAGGACTCGAGCTTAGGGATCATCGAATAAATGAAATCTCATATAAATACTAAGGAAGGGCCAATGCTTAGCAAAATTGTTTGTCAACTGATTTCGTGGAAACACAAGAAAAACTTGAAATGCCCATGGAACCCATGAAGTGTTATTAAACTACTTTAGTCCCCCTATTGTTATGTAGGAAAAGAGTAACTTTATTGTTTTGTTTGTCTAAGCTTTCATAAATTCACATGACTACACAATAATATCATATGTTGAAGGTGAAGTATAACATATGCTATTTGATAGATACAAATTATAAAAAATACTAAATTCATTCTACAATTATTTTCGCGTGCAGGGTGAAGTTAAGGATTTGCAATTATTACAATTAAGGTTTCAGCTACAGGTATGTTCTTTCCCACCTGTTATTGTGATTTCTTTTTCGCTCCTTCCTCATTTTATCTCCTTCGTTAGTAGTGGTCCAGTGACTCTGATTTACTCCATTTTGATTGATAGTAAATTTGGGAGTGGCTGAGGAGTTTAAGGGTACAAAGTTGTTGTCCTGTTACTGATGAAGAGGAAGATAACTAGAAAAGAACAGGAATGTGTCATAGACAAAGTAAGAAACTATTAATAGCTGGTGTAAGTGGAATCAGGATCTTACACTCTCTTTTCGTAACCTATAAAAGGGTTAAGGTTCTTGACAACCAACTCTTACGTAGTTGGATATACCCCTCATAGTTATATCTGCACTTAAATGAATTGGAATTTGTGACCAGGAAAATGATCCTGTCTACAAGGGAAGTTCAATATAATTTTTCCAATCAAATTTCTTACTTTTGCAATGTGGATTAGGCATTTCTTGATTTTTGGATGGACTGGAATTCCACAAATCATTGGTGTATTGTTCGTACTAAAAGTAACGATAGTATTATCACAATCTAATACATACTTTTCATGTGTGTCTCCTTCTGTTTTAGTGTCTCGCTTCAAACACCAAGTTCAATTGTGTTAAGATATTGATAAGACCACCAATAACTGATAACGATGACGACAAATCTACATATAACATTGTTTATGATGAAATTATTGAAAAAGCTTTTTCTTGAAATTATCTTACACTTTTCATAGGTAGACAAGATATCGTACTCTATTATTTAACCTTATATATCCTTCTATTTCATACCATTCTTCTTCCGTTAATGATGTTGGCTTGCATATTTCAACCTCAGTTACCAGCCATGATAAAAAGATTGAATATTAACAAAATCGATAAAAGCACAGAAGAATGGACTTGTAAAGTACAAGTGGTAGATAAAGGCCATCCTCGAACCAACAGGGAGGAAAACAAGAAATATCAATTGACGATATTACAAGATGAAGAGGTATTTGCCACTAAACTAACAAATACCCATCTACTTTCACAAATCGTTTTGTAGTCAAATAGATATGTTGCATACCATTTTTAGTTTGCTTTTACTGGCTGTAATCTGTTTTCATTCATTTATTTTCAATTCCATGCTCTTCTACTTAGTTGAAATATTGTTGCTTGTGAGTTTTGATGTGGAGCACTTGTTGTCACTCTAAATCTACATTTTACTCTTCCTTGTTTTATAGACATAATTTGTGTTATAGGAAAGTTACAGATTGGGTTAAATGTTGTTGGTTTTCTTTGTAGAATTTAGGGAAAGTTGAATTTTGAAGTTCTTTTTTTAGTTAAATTTAGCTATTGATTGATTTGATTCCACGTTGGAGTTTTTTTTTGTTGCTTGTGAGTTTTGATGTGGAGCACTTGTTGTCACTCTAAATCTACGTTTTATTCTTTGTTTTGTAGGTATAATTTGTGTTATAGGAAAGTTACTGTTTGAGTTCGATGTTGTTGATTTTCTTTGTGAAATTTAGGGAAAATTGAATTGAAATTTGTATAGATACCAATCCATTTAAGAAATGCAATTGCTGCTTTAAAACCATTGTTGCCTAAGGCTTAAGATGACATAGGATAAGCGAAGTCTCATGCAAATATTCAGGAACGACCAGTGCTGAGAGCTCATAGAATAAGTGAAATATTATACAAATAGTGAGGGAGGATAGATGCTTAGCAAAATCGTCTGTCAACTGATTTTGTGAACGCACAGGAAAACCTCATAAGTCTATGAACTGATTTTGAGAATTAGTTTTTGTGCTAAGAGTGTTGCTTAATATTGTTGTTGTGTTGCTTAATTAATTGTCTGCAAAATCAGTAGTTACATATTTTGTTGTAATCTTCATTCTGTTGATTAAATCATTTTGATCACTGGCTCATCATAGGATTTACATATCATGTCCATGAGTAAACTTCCACCCATATTCATATGCTTTAAAATTTATATACCCTATGAAAAATAACTTTTCCCAACAATTCAAACAACTTTTGAATGTCTATACTATCTGTTATTTCGGTTACCTTATATTTTTCTAACTTCATTAAATTTCTCATAGGAAACTCAAATACAAGTTGTCATGTACGGTACAAATATCACACATTATGTAAATGAGTTTGTTCCTTTCCAAACATATTTGCTATCGGGGGCATTTGTCTCCGACTCAACCAAGGCGTACGAAAATCCTTTTCATCAATTCACCTGGACAATTGATAAGGGCACAATTGTTGAACCAATAGATCAAATTATACCCCCTGAACCACCATTGCTGCCACCAACACTGATAAAAGCTACATCGTTTGACAGTTTCGACTATCAAGCTATAGGCTTTGAATTCGGTACTTCTCAAAATATCTTTACACTTTACTTACCACACATATAATCCATTTTTCATAACTATTCTAACTTTTTACTTTCTGCAAGATAATCTTGACCTCGTGATAAATGGTAGCCCTCCATCATATGCCTCAAATGGGAGCAAAATTCAAGAATTCATCATCATCGACTATCAGTAAGTACAATTTTACTTCCCAACTTTTCAAAACTGAAAATTGTCAGCTTTTCTATGTTTTCTTCTTGTAATTTTTAGTTCCTCCTTATATCCTTCTGTTTTGCTGTGTTTGTGTCAAATATGATTGACGACTTCAGCTGACTCTATTAATGAACTGCAAATCTTATAGGGATATAGTAATGGTTAACTTGTAAGTTCATTCCTATAAGGACTGTCATGCACGTTGTTGGTGTTCACTGTTTGAGTAATGTCATTGTTCACATAATCAACGTTCTTTTGGTCACCAAGGTTGAGCATCCTACTTTGATGATGTTCATTTTATTTGTGTATATACATCAATTGTAGCACATTTTTTTTTACTTTCTTTCGTAAACTTTTTCCCGTTTTAGCTTTTATCTATGTAAGTTATGATTATAACATTGTTTATCTTTTTTTTTTAATGAAAACAGGAAAACCAACAAAACTCACTCTCTGGGAAGAATTCATTGACCTATATGTAAATAAACTTCTCACACATCTGAAAGAGCTTCAAAAATTTCCAGTAATTGTTGCCAGAAAAGTGGCCAAACCAAAATTATCTTCAGGTAAAGTACAAACATAATAACAATTTCTCCTATAACACATATTAGTCAAATTAACATGAACTATTAAACAATATGCAGGCCTGTCAAATAGATTTGGTACAACAATCCAGATTGATCCCCCGTACCCATAAGCTATTGCACTAAAGACATGGTATTCAAAATACACCTCTCTTTATGAAAAAATAAATGTATTCACATCTTTACCATTTTTTACATACAGGTCCAATGAAATAAAACCACTTCTCAACATATACACAACGAAAAGCACCACAGCTTCAGGCTCTCTTTTGTTTGTGCCATTTGAAGAACACATTGTGCCTATTGTCAACATCCAGCAACAATCTTTGGTATATGCATCATCTACATCTTAAATTTGTTTATGAATTGAAATGTTAATACAATTTACCATTTCATATATATGCCCAGGGCCAAATATTCCACATGCAAGCTCAACTGTCAATATCCAATGAAACTCAACGATTATATGTCTTAGTCTGCTCCGATTGCAAGCAAATCTTTCCAAGGATTTGGTCACAGAGAAGATTCTATTGTACAACCTGCCATCGACCAACACATCTCACAACCAGGTACCAAGAAAATATTTTTACTTTGATGAGAATCGTATCAGTGAGATTAATAACTGCATAACCACATCGTCCTTGTTATGAAATCTCTTACATTATCCAGTATGCAATAAATATATTTTCGTTTATAAAAATGTGGTACCACTGAAATACTCTGGGTTCACAAGGTCACAGATTATGTAGGATTGACTATTTTACCGAACATATGTACCTAAGAAAAGGTAAAAAAATTATGTACATGGTACAGTGAATTGTACCGACAACATTCACATTTACATAGTGGCCACATAAATCCATCATCGTTTTAATATGTTGCTAACTAAATAACAATTTTCAATTAAAATATTATTTTTGAACAGAAACATATTGATTTTTGCTTCCGCAACAGATGCCAGTTTGAAGTAACCATCCAAGATGATACTGGTTCAACAACAACCATGATTTCAGACAAAATTGGAGAAGAACTATTGTCTCTTACTGTAACAGAAATTCCTGACATATGTTGCATCAAGGTAAAACACTCTACAACCTCTTGCTTATTGCTTAAAAATCTATCTTACATGATTTCCTTCCATCTTTCAGAAACAATTGTTGCCACTCATACAGGTGCAACACAAACTGCTAGGAAAGACACTCATCATCCAAATAAAGAAGCTGTTCGCAAAAAACAAGGTTGTATCTTCAGCAAAATTGTTTATCATGTCAATCACCGAAAAAGATATTGCTAGCAATTTGCCATTGCCCGTCACTGCACCAACAACTCTAGAAAGTAGTAAACACAAGTTGAAGCAAATCATGACAAAAGAAGGCTAAAAGGTATTCTCTCCACACGACTCTCAATTGTTATCCAACAATATATCTTTTGATGCACCACAAAATTTCAACTGGCATAAAAATCAAAAAGAAAATGTTGTTGCTTTTGAACAATTAAGAAACATATCCATTGTCTGATTTTGATGGTTGTAACATAAGGATTGGTCATCCTTTGAGAAATCAATTGAAGTCCTGATACTTTCATTAACTCATTTTCTAACCCATGTTCCCTCGGAAGTTCACCAATTGTTAAGCCTTTGAATTGAAAAGTAATTAGTTTATACTTACATTTGTTCTATTGATTTTAAATCTGATGATTGTATGTGAATATCACAACAGTCTATTTCTTCAACAGCTGATACTCTCCTTTTGTTATTAGTGTAGTATCTTTTTACAATATGGTTGGCAACACCCTTTTGTCTACTCAACTACTGCAATTGTTGATGGGGTACACTTTTGCAGCTGATAGCGTGGACTTTGCTGCCTACTTTTAAGAAATTGACAGGTACTTAAATCTTGCAATCACTGATAAATACTCCACATTAACTCCTCCCCATAGCTACATACTAAATTCATTTTCCATCTTATTTCACAGATACTTTCTGAATGACGCTGAGTGACACTCAAAAACAGTCAAAATGCAGCATTATGTAAATACTGTAGATATCCAATCTAAATAAGACAGCCATGACAACAAACAAAACAACACATGCATGCTTGTGTCTCCATGTGTGCACTGTCCTTACATTCGACACACAAAAAATTAGCAACGTTAGGCCCGTGCTTGCACGGGCAACTCTTGCCTAGTATTTTATAGAAATACATTGATCGTTACTCTTTTAGAAGACTACATCTCTTATACATGTCTATGCTTTTCCCTGAAATCACACATCCAAGAATAAAGGGTAAATCAAGATAATAAAATCAATTTAAAAAGAAAACTAATAAATAAATAAATGAAAGTACCTCTATTTTAAGAATATATCAAAACACGTTTGGAGCCAGGATTTTAATTCAAGGGTGTTAAAATATGAAATAGTTAACACTTTACATATCAACGATTGAGAGCTTTTGCAACCCCTCAACCGTTAGCATTAACTCTTCGCCTTGTGTCAAGATCGAGGTGTCAACATTAAGATATATAGATATAAAATTAAAGTTGGACATATAATTTATACAACATAATTTTCTGACGAAGGAGTACAATAATGCTTACTTGGAACAATCAGGATTAGGTTTGAATGGCATAAATCTAGTGAAGTGACATAGATCAGGAAGTTGTTTAGCTTTCGAATAGTTCACTTGGGAACCTCTCATTGCAGTTTTCAAGCACAAGAAAATGTCTTTGCGGTCTTGTTGGGAGGCAACAACTATTTTAGCTAGCATTTGCAATCCAACACAACATTCTTGACTAGGTGTTGCATCTTCATCTATTATAAAACCTTTACAAGGAACTAGTTTTGGTATAATACCAGTATCACAATTAATAACTGCATTTGTTTGGCCTAAAATTAGAGCCAAAGCAAACAAAATTAAAAGATTTTTTTGCCATTTTTTCTTGAATTATTGGTGATGTATTGGGGATCTTTTGTGAGAGATGTATGAATGCCAATTATAGAAAGCTTATTTATAGTGGTTTAGAAGAGTTGAGTAGTCAATTATTTTGGATTTATCATTAATATGAAGTCATATCTTCAGTTGGTTAGTTTTACCAGAGAGAATGTAGTAATTAAAGTAATTTTGACTATTCAATTATTTTGAATTTAACATTAAAGTAATATTTATCGATTTTAATGATTAGATTTCTTTTGTTTAATTGTAGGTGAGCTTAGTATTACTTCTTTTGATTTAGCCTCAATTGACATCTATGTCTTCTAACTTTGGGTGTGCACTAGTAGATACTTTAACTTGTATAAAATTGAACAAATTGATGCATGTGTCCTACGTGACATCCCAGGGTACTGTTGCAAGTTATACAACATTAGATGGTGAGTAATGCTTACTTGGAGCAATCAGGATTAGGTTCCAATGGCATAAAGGTAGTGAAGTGACATAGATCAGGAAGTTGTTTAAGTTTTGTATAGTTCACTGGGGAGCCTTTTATTAGACCTTTGAAGCACAAACAAATATCTTTGCGGTCTGGTTGTGAGGCAACAACTATTTTAGCGAAATCTTGCAACCCAACACAACATTCTTGACTAGGTGTGACATCTTGACCTAGTACAAAACCTTTACAAGAAGTTACTTTTGGTATAATATCAGTATCACATTGAATAACTGCATTTGTTTGGCCTAAAATTAGAGACAAAGCAAACAAAGTTAAGAGAATTTTTGCCATTTTTTCTTGAATTATTGGTGATGTATTTGGGGATCTTTGTGAGAGATGTATGAATGACTATTGTAGAAATCCTATTTATAGTGTTTTAGAAGAGTTGACTATTCAATTATTTTGAAATTAATATTAATATGAAGAAATATCTTTACTTGGTTTGTTTGACTAGAGAGAATGTAGTAATTAAAGTAATCTTGACACTATTCAATTATTATGATTTAACATTAAAGTTGTCTTTATTGATTTTAATGAATTGATTTTTTTTGTTTAATTTTGTGTGAGTTTAATATCACTCCTTTTGATTTAGCCTCAGTTGGCATTTATGCTTTCTAACTTTGGGTGTGCACAAGTAGACACTTTAACTTGTTAAAATTGAACAAATAGACACGTGTCCTTCGTGGCATCCCTACATGGTAATTTGTATCATGAGTAGAGTTCTACTTGTATTATGCAATGTAAGACACATGTGATTACTTGTTCAATTTTATACAAGTTTAAGTGTGTACTTGTGCACATCTAAAATTGAAGGACATATCTATCCGTTGACACCAAGTTATATGCATATTTATGTATTATTGTTTGCAACAAATTTTAAAGTGATAGAAAGTAAATTGCAATCACAAATAAAATATGAAGAAACATAATTTTATTGATCAAGAATGTGAGTACAATTATGTTCCTCCCTTGATTCTTCCCTCCTTAGATTTCTCCGTAATTCAAGGGACGTTAGTGGTGTATTTCTCAAACTAGGATGATTTGGGTTTGACCTCTCTATGAATATTCCATGAATTTGTGGAATATTCGAGATCTTGATCTCTTTAGGAATATTCCACGAGTTTGTGGTGGAACTTTTGAGATTTCTTTGAGAAAGACATAGTTGATATTTTCATGATCTCTTTGAGAATACCCAAGAACTTATGGGCACTTCTTTGAGAAAGACAATATTTTATATCCTCATATCTTTGTGAATATCCAAGAATTTATGGGATATTCGAGATGTCTTTTCAAGGAAATCTAGTACCCTTTATATAGGCATAAGCTAGAGTTTAGAGTTAGTGTACCTCGAAGAATTCTAGCTGGAATCAAATACATCTTGTAGAGTCCCAACTAGAATTGAACACGTCTTGAAGAGTCCCACAAATTTTCAATGTCTACAAATGCCCCCTGCTTCAAGGCTTGTCGGAGTGTAGACTTGTTGAAACTCAAAGAAGAGGCTTGAAGTACTCATTCTTCCATCTTTGCAATTTTGTGACTTTAGATTTGCAGATTTGATCTGTGAGAGAAGAGATGAATGACAGATTTGGTCCCACTAAGTGTGCTAATTTGTTTACAACAAATTTTAAAGTGATAGAAAATAAATTGCAATCACAAATAAAATATGAAGAATCATAGTTTTATTGATAAATAGTGCTGGTACAATTATGCTCCTCTCTTGATTCTTCTCTCATAAGATTTATTTATGAGTCGAGGGCCGTTAGTGACGTATTTCTTGAACTAGGATGATTTGGA
Source organism: Solanum acaule (assembly GCA_036250505.1). Taxonomy (NCBI): domain Eukaryota; kingdom Viridiplantae; phylum Streptophyta; class Magnoliopsida; order Solanales; family Solanaceae; genus Solanum; species Solanum acaule. Next base: position 972 of record JAJOOR010086033.1, on the reverse strand, counting down.
TTTGATCTGCATAATTCGAAGGTCATTAGTGACGTATTTCTCGAACTAGAATGATTTAGACTTGATCTCCATAACTCGAGGGCCGTTAGTGGCGTATTTGTCGAACATGATAATTTGGACTTTATCTTCCATTAAAGAATTTGTGGATCTTTTTGAAGTGTTTTATTATCAAGAAGACAAACATATTTTGATCTCATCTTTGTGAATATTCCATGGATTTGTGGAGTTCTCGAGATTCATTTTCAAGGGGGATATAGTACCCTTTATATAGGCATGAACTAGGGCTTAAGGTTGAGTAGTCTCTAGAAATTCTAATTAAAATTGAATACACATTGTAGAGTCCCAACTCAAATTGAATAAGTCTTTTAGAGTCCCACAATATTTCAATATCTACAATTATGTCTTTCTGTTTTAAAATTTAGTTCTTATATTCTAGTATTGGGTTTGCCCTTTTAAGCTTTTAACTTATTAAAGTTTATGAAATGGATTTATACAACTAACTGGTCGTTTGGTAGAGTGTATTAGGAAAAATAACGCATGCATTAGGTGTGTGTATTAGTACTACCTTGTTTGGTACACTTTTTTATGTCATGTATAACTAATGTTATACACTATATTGTGTATTAAGTTGTGTATTACTAATACCAAGAAATTCTAGGTATTAGTAATACATAGCATTTTAACACTTGCATTATATTATATAATTACAAAAGTACCCTCAAAGCCTTTTAAAAAAACATTTTCCATAGTACTTGCTTCAGAAACCTTTCATCTCTCTGTACTTTGTCAATGGAAATTCAAGAGTAGGTTTCTTCTTCCCTTTGCTCAATCGAACATTGTTTGCTCATCTTTACAAGGTTAGTACTCTTATCTATCATTAAAATCTATATTTTTCAACATCTCTTTCACAATTTAAGATGAAATTTAGGTTTAGCTTTTTTTTTAATATGCTTTGAGCTCATCTATTCCACT
>JAJOOR010086032.1:0-11490 GCA_036250505.1 Solanum acaule | reverse complement strand
GCCCAAGATGTTGTTTTTGTGAGCAGGTTGCAGAGACAATTAATCATCTGTTCTTACATTGTAAAGTGGTTGGCCAGCTGTGGAATTTGTTTACTAGCCTCAGAGGTATAAGTTGGACTGTTCCAGGGAGAACAGGACAGGCTCTAGAAAGCTGGAATATGGAGGGCAGTGGCAGCACAGACAAGAGTAGATGGAAAATTGTCCCAGCTGTTATTTGGTGGACCATATGGAAAGAAAGGAATTCTAGGAATTTTGATAACAAGAGCAGCCCTTTGCACAAGATTTAAATGAACTGCATTATCACTTTTTGCTATTGGTGTAGTTCAGAGTATATAGATGACCTTGTGGCTATTGTAGACATTCTAGGGTCCTTATAAAGATGAAAGGAGGATCTAGGGATAGTTTCTCTTTTTTCTTCTTTTCTTTTCTTTATCTTTTATTTATGCCCGACACACGTGTGGAGGGACGATATGATGTAAATTTTGGATACCAGCTTTGAGCTGAGGATTAATATACAAATATTACCTTTATAAAAAAAAAAAGATCTAACAGAGAACTTTTGCACTGCAAAATGTTCCAAACAGAATTAATCCATTTAATAGTCACATAAAATTAATAGATGTTCCATTTTGTTGTTGCAGCAAGGTGAAAACACAAATTCTGAATTTTATTTTTTATGTCAGACTCAGTTAAAAAAGAAAAAAAAAATTATGCAGTGAAAGGTGGGGCAGGTCTATGCAGGGAATGGCGCATTAAAAACACAATTTTTTGCTATGTGGGGTGGGTCCAATCTTTGCGGGTTTATCCTGCAACCACCCTATACTATTACCGTCCCTATATATAAGAGCCCGTTTGGACTGATTTAAAAGTTGATTAAACCTATTTTTAAGTTGATTTTTTACTTTTGAAAGTGTTTGACAAATATAAAAATAATTTAAAATAAGTCAAAAATGACAAAATAAATTACGAAGTGTTTGGCAAAATAAAAAAATGACTTAAAATAAGTTACGAAGTATTTGGCAAGGTCTCTCCCTACTTTTTATTTTTTGACTTAAAAGTTATTTCAATTTAACTTTTTATTGTTGACTTAAAAGCTACTTTTTTTAAGTCAATTCAAACGGGCTCTAAGTTAACAAGCACTTACACTCTCCTTTATAAACATTTGGAAAAGAATAAAATACTTTTATTATAGTAAGAGTGATATCTTCTAGCGGTAAATTGTAATATTTCTCTCGACACTTCTAATTTTGAAAATAAGCATCAGTGTCGAGTCACTTAGGTTTAAAGGAACTCTCGCAGTTTTTGTATAAATATGTGCGCGTTCATTCACTCTTAACTTCCAGGTACCATCATCATGCCTCTTTTAAGTCAAAATTATCCAATAAAAATATGGACTCGGTTCCTCTTCTTTTTTTAAAAATAAAATATCTTGTCAACCTTGTACTAAACTAATTGTAAACCTGGATGATCTGAAGATCGTTATAAGCTTATGTTATTAGTGCATACATGGCATGGGGACTGGAATTCTGCCGAGACTAAATTGACGATTGCATTAAGAACCCCCAAGGACTTCTTTTTGCACGGATATTGGCCAGCTGATGACAAAGGAATTTCAGTAACATGTTTCACGGAAGACAATTCTCGTTATAAAATGGTGAGCTCATCTTTGTTTCTACACTTTGTATGTATCGTGTATCCCCAACTTCACCACCTGCTGGAAAAGAATTAACTATACAATCTCACAGAACAAGAGAACCCAAGTGAACAAAACTGACAGCAATATTTTCTTTCAACTGATGAATTGTGACCTTTTGATCACCGGATTGTTCATGCCAAGGGCAAACTGATGGAAACTCAACAGTAGAAGAATATCAGCCCACAGAATTACAAAGCAAACAAAAATATATATTATCGTAACTGTAATATATAGCAAAAAGAAAATTATCTAGAGGTAGACATACAGATAAAGAAACGATTATAACAGATAGAGCATAGAGCTAGAACAAAACAGAAACTGGTGGTAAAGGCGTAGGCATTCATTTTTTTCTCTTCACTTGACAGTGCAAAATCACAATTGACAAGTGCCCTTTTTGAACAATGAAGATAGTAATGTCAAAATTACATTGCAGAAAAATGGATCTAAACATGGCAACCTTACATCAAGAAACTACCTCAATCACATGGTTTTGCAGAGACCAAATTATTACTATTGTTTTGCCATATTCAGAGGTAATGAATCTTAAAAGCTGTAACTACAATGTACGATCCAATTCTCTCTAACATCAAAGTGGTGTTTAACATGTTTTATGTTAAACATAACTGATAGCTTGTATTAATATATTTTTCTTTTGACTCCATATGAAGAACTTGAATCAGTACATAAGAAGTCAATAAATAATAGAAGCAAGCACAGGCAGAGTAGAAATAATGCAATATTTCTTTGCTTTGGTAATGAGACTGAAGAGTTGGGACTTTCATTTCCATTTTAGCTCTCCTCTGTTACAATGCATAATTTTTTTTCAGGGAACACATTCTAATTCTATCCTGTGTCTACTGTACATGTAGTAGAAACTATAAACCTTTTCTCTCTCGCTAAAGACAGGTATATAGTTACAAAAATTATGGACTCTTACAAGTCCTAATGTCGTTTGTGTTGGGTAATACAATAAATACAAGGTTAAAGAAGAAAAGAATTGACTGCAACAAAAGGGACTCACCTTTGCTCTGTTTCCAGGATAAGTCCAGAGCTCTAAGAAGGCAATGAAATATATTAATTGTAGACTTCTTTCCGAATGTTCTCGCAATTCTTGCCTAAGGATTTTGGAAGAGCACCTCACACTGTCAAAGTAGGAGAGAAGGATGTCACCAAATCCTAATCAATTGAAATTGCTATCATAGCGGACTGTTAAAATAACCAAGAATTGCTCCAGTCCACTTTGGATCCCATAACACACGTCATTTCAATGTCTTCAAGCTCATCTACTCGTGGAAATCCTCATAAGGCGAGGATTCACTTGACGAATCACTTTCAAATGGGGTGGTCTCTCTTGGCGATGAAGGAAGTGATTCTCTTTGTTGAGAAGATAAACCTAGAAAGGTCTTGTGTCAGTAACAATCTTTTAATAGATGACGAGATTCAGATTGGAAATCAAAAATATACTTCGAAGTGTAGCTTAAAAAGTAACGGACCACACTGTCAGCCCGAATTAGGGAATGTAATATCAACTGTAACTAAGCAACCTACACATCATAAAATTGTGTATTGAACAAACTATTATGCTGGGTTCTGCTGGCTCAGGAGAGAGGGAAGAATGGCATCCGACATTAGGTCTTCTCAAGAGGAAAATAATAGGACTCCAAAAGAGTGAACAGGATACTTTCAACATCGAAAAAGCTTCACCAACCTTTTGGCCCTCTTGAACGGAACTTCTTTGTATGCCGTCTAATCAGCTTTTTGGCTTTTGTTATGGTTAGTTGTCTAGCGAATGGAGAGAACTCTCCCTCACTTTCACTCCAGTCACCAGTAATCTCATTTTCTGCTTCACCCCTCATTGTTCGAAGCACGAAAGCCTTGGCCTTCCGACGCTGTGAATTGAAAAGGCCTTTAATAGAGGTGACAAAACCATCACCTGCACCCTCAGCGGGACGCTTAGGCCAGGATAAAGGATTTTGCTCTGATTTTCCAGCTGAACCACCATCACTATCACTGAGATTAAGATCAATATCAGGAACGCCAGGAGCACAAGTTTCCTTTTGATTATGTGCTTTATCTTTAAACTTCTTTCCCTGCATTAGTATAAGAGGACAAGGTTACTGAAGTACTGGATTCTCGTAAGGTAACCTAAGAATACATATACTTAGTACATCAATGGAAAGTATACTTAATGTGGTGAAATATCGAATAATTACAGATCATGAAACTTGGATGAAGATAATTTCAAAAGAATTAACCTGCATTCCTGTTACTGATTTTAGGACTCCCCAGATGATGTGCTTCTTAACTCTTGAGAATAGCCTCCGCCAGGTTCCCGTAAATTCAACACGATGGAATGTATCCATCAGCAATCTTAACTCACTCACAGCAAATCTTGATCCTTCATATGTAACAAGTAACTCAACCTAGCCCATGCATATTGAACATGTATTAGTTCCGAAACAGAAAAAACTGACGAAACTACAATTAGTTATTAGCCCACATAATGGACTAACCTGACTAATCTTGATATTGTGAAACTCTCTCATTCTACGAGGCCTAGATTTTTTCTCATCCTGCGTCTTGCCCACCTTTTTCTCTTCATGAGAGGAGCGGCCAGATTTGATTAGTTTTGATTCTTTGGATTTGTTTCTGTTACCTTCATCTGGCTGATCAATACCAGCAAAGGGCCCACTTGTTGAAGAAGTAGCACTTGATGAGTGCATCTGCAGCATAAGTTCATCAGCAACAGATTCAGCTACCTTTTCTTCCCATGTTCTATCAAAGGATGATGTTCGTCTTAGCTCAGGGGTTGAACCACAAACAATATTAGCTTTTAAGTTCTGCAACTTTGACACCTGCAATGTTCAGGCAAGTGAAATTCATGCTTATTAAGAAGAAATATGTGAGAATGATGATATGAAGAAAATCAGATTAAGCATAAATACTGAAGAATTTGCCGATCAGTAAGGTAAACTTTACACTGAAGGAAAAGCCACTCTTCACCTATCTAGCTAAGAAGCAACCCACAATCAACCAAGGATCAGGGACTCACTTGGGAGGAATCAGCAGAAGAGGATAACTGATTTGTCGATGTAACTGGTAATGCAGAATTGCTTGATTTGGTGGAAACCTGAGGATCTTTTGTTAGATGGCTACTTGATATTGGTGCTTCCTGTATTGATGAGCCTTTCCGTGCACGCCTGGAACCAGCAGTAGTGGAAAACTTCCAAACTTCCTGTAAGCACAAAAACATTTAGCAACAATATCTTGTAAATTCGTTAATCTTCACCTGAGGAAAAACTTATCAGCAACGTATTTCTGATACATGGACATTACACACACCTGCCTGCGCTGGGAGTCTTGTTCTTCTTCTGGAAAAAAGTACTCCCACATCATTCTATACATCGTCTCAGTCAAATGTATCTTTAAGGGGTAAATCTCCACCTGTGCAACGGAGGAATCTAAACATGTTATAGTATTACATAAAAGAAGCCAAAATTTGAGAAAGGGTTAATCTCCCACTCAACAGCCAGGAGAAAAGTTTGACATGTTATTCAGTGTGATGAATGCCATGACCAACACCACAGAAGTGTAAAGTTCCAGACAATGACAAGTTTGCCTAGTCAAAATAAAAATAAAGGTTTAAAATCCTACGCATTGCTACCTGGAATAGTTCAAGAGGATAGTTTCCATCTTTTGGAGCCCCCTGCTTAGCATCCACGCGAAGCATCACTTTTCTGTACACATGAAAAGTGAAACTATATGGTCAGGATTCAACAGTACAAAATCAAGAAAATTGTGGTTTCAAGAATACTTGCAACACCTAAGGCCGCATATTAGCATTCCCTAAAAACATGTATTCTGTATGAGGCACATATGGTAAGATATGGCACCAAATCAACTAGCCACTGAAGTTTAAGAAGTGAATAGCAAACTGACAATAACAAATATTCAATGATCATGCTAAAGTCAATTGTTAAACTATGGAGGTAGAGGCAAAAAGCAGTATTGTAGAACATTTTCCCCCTGGTACTTGCACCTTTTGGCAAATGTAGTCATTTTTAATCTTATCTAATCTGGTATGACCGCAATCCATCTTAGCATCCGCATCTCTGCAACACTCATCTTATGGATATGTTGAACTTTATCAGCCGAACATTCACTACCATACGAATTGTCGGTCTTGGCTGTTTCATGGAACTTATCTTTCACTATGTAGGTATCTGTCTAGCAAATAACATCTCAGTATCACTTCTCCATTTCAATCATCCTGTTTTAATCCCTTTTTTATAAGGTCAATAATTTTATTAACAAATGGGATCCCCGTATATAAGCCATATACCAAGACAAAGAGAACCTACAACAAGATGTAGTTCTCAACAATGGAGATCCAATCTTGCATACAAATAGGGACCTCATAAGTACATCAAAAAGTAACTAGAGACAAAACACTTCTTTGCAATTTTACAAAATCTTGCTCCCCCATCAAAATCCATCCTATTTCTCATTTTCCAAATGACTCACATGATTGCTAATGGGGGCAATACTCCATGCCCTTGGACTTCTTTTTCCCTTCATATGAATCCAACTTTACAGCCTCCTTCACTGTACTCGCCTACTCGGCATAACCCATTACATCCGAAACAACTGAGAGTCATCCTCCATTACAAATTAGCCACCTTACAGTGCAAAAGAAGATGATCAGCATTTTCACCTGCACTCTTTCACAAAAGCAACAACTGACATAATTGATCCTCCTCTTTCTCAGGTTTTCCACAGTTAAGATTGCACCCCTAATTGCCAACCATAAAAAGAGCATTCCTCTCTCATCAGTAGCTTCTTCTAAAAAGCGCTAACCCTGAATAGACCATTTCTTCTCTCCTTCCAGCTCCATACATCCAACAAGTTGTTGGGTGTGTCTAGCCCATACACAAAATCAAATTGTGAAAATTTTCCATCTCCCAGTCCTAAGGTTCCTTCTGAATCTTAAGTCCCAGTGAAAACCCCCTCGTGAGAATTACAAATTTGTTGGACTGGCATCTTGCTTTGGCTAGATACACGATATAAATTAGGGAAGGCTTCCTTCAAAATGTTCTCCCCACACCACTTATGTGCCCAAAAACTAATCTTGCTACCATCCCTAGCCTTTAAAGGATATGTGTACAAAAGTCTTCCCACACCTTTATAATACTCCTCCACAAGACGCACCCAAACGGCGCTGTAATGTTACTTGTCCTCCATCCTCCTTCCATCAGGCCATACCTCTTTGCTACCATCCCCCTCCGAAAAACATTCTCCCGCATCCCAAATCTGCATATACATTTCGCTAACAGAGGTTTATTGAACACCTTGAGATCTCTAACTCCGAACCTCCCCATTCCTTTGTAGATGTGAAAAATCTCCGATTCACGAGGTGATGCTTCCTAATACCTTCAGTTGTGTCCCACAAAAAGTTAACGCTGAAGTATTTCCAACCTTCAATCACTTCGCCAGGAGCCTGCAAAAGTGCCATGAAATAAGTAGGAATACTGGAAATCGTACTTTTAATCAATAGTTCTTTTCTCCCTTCCAATAAATGCCTTTTCTGCCAACCTGCTAGCCGCTTCTCCACTCTCTCGATCACTGAATTCTACACTGCAACATCCTTGCTAGAAGCACCCAACCTGTGTCATCTCCTCAACGTTATCCACTAACCCCTAGAGTAATCACTGCCTACTCATTGGTAGTGAAAAAGCAAGAACATAGATATGTTTACGAATCCAAGAGCCACTCATCTGAGCCAGCGGATTTGAATTCTGCTATGCCTGTGCGCAAAGCAAGCCCGCAAGGACTGCGTAAATCTTTGGTCTGCCTATCATTGTCCATGTTGGGCTGACTCCTTTGTTTAGGCAAGAGGACCCCTACTAATATTGACTGACCTGTTGATAGGCTATAAGTAGGCCGTTTGCTATTGCAATAAGGGCTGCTCGCCTTTATACGGCTTGGCTTCGCTATCGCTTGTAATGGTTGACAGTATTCTTGCCATACTTGAATTCCTATTATTTAGAGCTAGAAGCTTCGCCAGAAGAAAACATTCATTGAGATTAATCTTAAGGCCTGGCATAACCTGGAACCAAATAAGGATCTGTCACCAATGATCCAGCTGGACCACCTCTACATCACAGAAAACTAATGTATCACCTGCAAGATGTGTAACTGTCACTTTGCTATGACCTCTAATGAAGCATCAAAACTCTTCACAAAATCTCCACTGACCGCCCGATCCATCATTTTGCGCAACACCTCCATAACCAAAATGAATAACATAGGACCTAAAGGATCCCCTTGTCTCAATCCCCTCGAGCTCCCAAACAAACCATATGGACTCACATTCACCATAACAGAGAATCTAGCAGTAGAATCAAAATCGATCCATCTTCTCCACAAAATTCATCTTTGACATGATGTAGTCCAAGAAATCCCAATTCACATGATAGTATAAGCTTTCTCAAGATCCAGCTTACATAAAATTCCGGGCTCACCATTCTTTTTCATGGAATTAACCACTTCATTTGCCACAAGGGCTGCATCCATTATTTGTCTCCATTTAGATATCTAAATTGTTTGCGTTTTTGCACTGCACTCCCAACTAGTCTCACCTAAACTTCTCTCTTCTAATGCTTGCTTAAACCTGCAATGCATGTATTCAGTGTTCTATTTATCCTAAAAACTCTTGCACTCTTAAAGTAAATCTCCATAGTTCAAGTTTTTGGTTGATACCATTGCTAGTTTTGTCAACTAACAGCATGCCATCATCAAAAATAATACACCATGGACCTCATCTTACATTGTGTTGGTTAGCTCTTCCAGACTAGGATAAATAAGTAGGGTCTCAATGACGATCTCTGATGTAAATCTACTGTTATGGAAACTCCTTTGTATCACCTACTGTTTACATGTTAGAGATGGTTCCTTCATACATATCCTTTACGGCATCTGTATATTTGATATAAATTCCTTTCTTCTCTATCATCCACCAAAGGACCAAGTGTGATACTCTATCATCTACTTTCTCTAGGCCAATAAACACCATGTGTAGATCTTTCAAATTTTGCAAAAGATTTCCATCGATCTTAGCAAAAAATTAGCAATTGTGGTAGATCTACCAGGGATAAAAACATTTTTTCTCCTTCACTCTTGTCATGTTCCTAAGGCTACACCATATCACTCTTTCCAAGAGTTTCACCATATGACTTGGGAGTTAATACCACAATAGTTCGCACAACTTTGGATATCCCCCTTGTTCTAATAAATCAGAACCAAGGTAATCTTCCTCCACTCATTAGGCATCCTACCTTTGTTAGTAAAAAAATGAACAACTTGGAGACCTATCCGACCTCTCCAAGACACTTCCAAACCTATAATGGAATACTATCTGTACCACAAGTTTTCTACTCGTCATATTTTCCATGACATCCTAATTCTATGAGTGTAGCTAAAGTTACCATCGTTCACAGACATGTGGAGGTTTAAAATGTTATTCTCTTGGTTTGAGTTGAACAATTGATCAAAGTAGTCCCTCCATTTCTCCTTAATCTCATTATCTCCTGCCACCACTCATTTCGACTCATCCTTAATACACTTCACATGGTTTAAACCCTTACCCTTCTTTTCTCCTAATCGTGCTACATAACATTTCTCTCTCTTCTTCACGTCCCTAGCCTTTGATACAAGCCATCAAGAATGGGCTTTACTAATTGCCTTCTTAGCTCTACTGTATTCTTCAAAAGCTTCTTCATCCTCTGTTTTTAGCAAATTCCTATAACACTTTACTTTAGCTTTAATAACTCATGTACATCTTCATTCCACGATCAGGATTCCTATGGTCGAGGTCCTAGACCTTTAAACACACCTAGCACTTCAGTTGCTACGTTTTTAATGCAACCCAACAATTCCTTCCTTAGGATGTTTGTGTTTCCTCACTCTAAGTCCCAAGCTCCCTTCTCCAGTAGTATCTTCTTGAAACACTAACTGGTTAGCACCCCTTAATGTCCACCACTAATTCACGGTCGTTTGCAAGTCGTCACCTTTCTCACTCTACTCTTAAGCTTTACATCGAAGGCTACTAACCTATGTTGGGTGGTCATCACTTCTCCTGAGATAATCTTATAGTCCTTGCATGTATTTCTATCTCGTCTTCTTATAAGGATAAAGTTTAATTGCCTGTGGTTACTCCCACTCTTATAAGTAATTCGGCGAAATCCCCCTTCTTAAAATATGTCTTAGCTACAACTAAATCATAAGCTAAAGTGAATTTTAATATAGCCTTCCCTTTGTCATTCCACCATGGTACCAACCCACAGAAAATGGACGCATAAGCACTATACAGTTTAGATATGCAACATACAGAGCAGGGAATAAACTGAAATTGTTGCATACTTTCCCCATTCAGCAGGAGCATTCCATGCTGATAGAAGCATATCAGACTTGGCATTTGGTAAGCAGTTTCTCACAACAAAGTACTTTGTAGTGAACTTAGCAACCCCAACATCTTTGTAGTCACGGTCAAAATCATATATCTGCAAAAAGAAACAGCAGATTATATTCCTTTCCTTCAGATTCAAGAGATCCCACTTTTAAAGGTGATAAATTAACGTCTGCAAAAAAAAAAGTGTAGGAGCATTAAGGAGGATAACAAAAGTTCGAAAACAATGAAACAGTTTTTTCTGGTCACAAGATATCCTTATTAATTAAACACCTCTGGCATGGTACTCTACAGTTCATCAACAATGAAACAGTTTCTGGTTGCAAGATAACTGTTTAAACACCTCAGGGATTACATAGAGGACACAGTAATTTAAAGTTCAAGTGTCAAGGTCCTGTATCGAATTTCACTAACACCACTTCAGTTTTTATTGTGTAATTGTCTAGATAAAACTGTAGAGAAAAGTTGCACACTGGTATCGGAATCTATTTCCATCTAAAATGACTAGAACCAGCAACGCAATATCTGATAAAACCCAAGTCTGGCACTGAATAAAAAGCTTTGAATGACGACACCCAATTAGTGAGATACAAAATTCATGGATTTACAACTGATCTATTTCAAGAAGGTAAAACCCTGCAACAAAGTTCTCCAATTTAGGGAATATTACCTCATTGTTTTCAACTTTTAACCCCTCAAAATAAATGAAAATTTAGCTGTAGTTTACTCTTAAGTGTAATTATGTAATTGTCTAGACATTAGAGAGCTAAAATTCAAATTCTTGTTTTTCTTTTCATCTCTTCTTCTTTTTGTTAGAGGAAATATGGCAGTACAAGAACCAAAGGGAGATCACAATGAGACAGGTTAAACAAAAAGTATAACTCTAAACATCGCCAGACCTACATGAGAACGCAATATCCAGAAAACCCTTCCCCCCACCCCCAATATTTGCTCCCAGGCACGTTTCCCTAGGTAAAAGCTTAGGGACCCTTCTGGCCCTGAGCTACACCACCTCCGGTGAACTTCCTTCACCGGAGACCTAATCCTTTCTTTTCCCTTTTTAAAACGACACACATCTTCTTTCTTTTAGATGGCTGATAGGATCTATTTCCGACTTGGGGGAAAGTCTTATGATTTGACAAAGTCACATCTCCCTTCAGGAACCTGGTTTGAATGGGTGGAGGATGCAAGATTATATATGCGCAGGATGAAGCTTAGCAGAGCTGCTCTTGTTTGGCTGTGTGAAAGATTTCAGGAGGCTTCAGATATCAAAGGAAAATCCTTTAAAGCTTGGAAATGCAGAGATAGGACTACACATATCTATTGCAAT
>JAJOOR010086031.1:0-29558 GCA_036250505.1 Solanum acaule | reverse complement strand
ATAGAGTATATCACCTGCATCTATTTCTGTAGCTTTTCTGATTTTTGTATGGTGCTGAAATCGTGATCCAGTTTTACCAAAGAAATTAGTAGTACTCCTTCAATGAAATCAAACATAATGGACCGTGAATGCGCACAACCTTGAATGTGTATATTGTTATTGTAGTTGTCAAGATTGCTCATACCTGATATGCTGAAGTTTAATCACCATCTTGCCACTTGATTTCCATTCCGGTGCCTCAAGTGTACTTTTCTTCCAAAAGATATTCTAGCTTGCTGGTTGAATATGTATCTGAGACTATTAATACACATTTCACATAGCAACTTTCATGAAATTTATAAATGGAGCTATCTTCCAAAATCTGAACTTTTCAATTCATATATATTAGCAATGTTAGAATTACACATAGCAGAAAAGATACACACCTGTTTTTTGCTTTCATGGTAATACTAAAAGGTAAAACAGTTCCACCTTCGCTAATTATGCCTTGATGGTGATAGTGGGAGAGTCAAAAGTCGAAAAGAGGATTCCTCTCTTGTTTCTCTCATTCAAAACTGTGCATGAGAATTTTATCTCACGTGGCTCATTTTGTATTGATTACTTTGGTTGGGTTCGATTGATGTCATTTTGATAAGGGCATCCCGGTGCACTAATTAGAGACTGCTACTTTGAATTCTGCTTATTGCATATAGCACTGTACTTTGTTTTCTAGTTTTGAGTGATGATATGGATGCCGGTTTCATTCTTTGATGTATGCAGATGCAGAACCCTGTAAGCTACATCCTTTATCTCTCGATGATCGACTCAAGATCTCTGTAGATGTTGCTCGTTGTCTAAACTACCTTCACCATGAAAGTGCCATACCTCATGGCAACCTGAAATCCACAAATGTACTTATAGACACGTCTACCGTGAATGCCCTACTAACTGACTATAGTCTTCATCGGTTGATGACATCTGCTGGAACAGCTGAACAGGTTCTAAATGCCAGTGTACTCGGTTATCGTCCACCTGAATTCGCGAGTACAAGTAAACCTTGCCCGTCATTGAAAAGTGACGTCTATGCTTTTGGTGTTATCTTGTTGGAACTTTTGACTGGAAGAAGTTCTGCAGAAATTGTTCCTGGGAACTCAGAAGTGCTGGATTTAACCGAATGGGCGAGATTATTGGCCTTTCAAGACCGTTCAATCGAGTGCTTTGATCCATTCTTATTAGGAAAGCAAAGCAACGACGAAGACATGCATACGATTCTTGATAGCATGCTTCAGGTTGCACTAAGGTGCATTTTGCCAGCTGATGAAAGGCCTGATATGAAATTGGTTTTCGAGCAACTTTGCTCGATAGCGCAATAACACAAGTTGGAGGGGAGAGGGGTAAATTTGAATACTATGTAGTTGTAGATTTGTATCTTAAAAGTTGATATTTCATTCATGTTCCATTTTTAATTCAATTGTTTTAGAAACAAATTCATTTGTGAATTAGCACATTAAGTGATGAATGAAGTTGTAGTATTTATTCTTCACATTTATTGACAAGAAATAAAATTTTCTTGTATGTCAGTCATTCTTATCAAAAGTTATCTTCTTTTTCTCATAATCATGAAATTGCACCAACTTTTGAAAAACTATTCAAACAAAATTCAAATTCTTATACGATCTTACCAGATTAAATGTGCACAAATGTATGCTTTTTGGGTCATTATTTAACTAGCGCCCCTTTTTAAAATCTTTTTTCAAGTTTATCCGCTTTGAAGATAATTCAAATGTAATAGACTCAAGTAGATAATTTCAAAAATCCAAAAATTAATCTCTGCTAGTGTTTAGGATCTTAAAAATATTACTCCATTTGTTTTAATTTATGTGACTTACTTTCCTTTTTAATCAATCTAAAAAAGAATGACACATTTCTATATTAAGTAACAATTTAACTATTCCATAAAATATTTTTTTCTCTTACATGATTTACAGCCACATAAATTTCTATCATTTATTTTGAACCACAAGTTTTAAAAGTCTTCCTTTCTTTCTTAAATTTCGTGCCGAGTCAAACTACCTCACATAAAATGGGACGGAGGGAGTTTAAATTTGATCGTATTATATAATCAAATAAATATTTAAAATATTTTTTTAAAATTTACTTTTGAAATGCCCCAAGTTCAAACCTCACATCATGCAAAGCGAAGCCCGATATTTAAGTAGAGAAGGGTAAAGGGGCAGGCCCATTATCCACCGAGCTTAGAAGGTTGTGATTGATCCAAAAGGTGGATCACTGACAGATTTCTTAATTATCAAAAAAAAGTTTTACTTTCAAAATTCATGATCAAACACGACTAAAAGAACGAGAAGAAATATTTAAAAAAACATGTGTAGAGAGAGAAGGTGTGCGCCGTGCGTGATGGCCAGTCAGTGACAGCTTAGTTAAAGGCCAGCTCTTCTGCCGCGGTTAACTACGTTCGATTAATTTAAACTCACGTAAAATAATATAAATCTAATAGTAGGTGAAAAGATTTTGATCAAAAACTTCATTAGGTTGATTGATGAATAGCAAAAAAGAATAAAACTTGATCAAATTAGTCGAGAATTTGATCATATGTTTAGAAAGTTTAATACCACAAAATTATAATTTAAAATTTTCAAATTCTATATTTAAAATGATGGACCAATTTAATAAATAAAGGTTTTTTTTTTTATCAAATTGTTTATTATTCTCTCCGTCTCATTTTATATGTCACCTTTTTATTTTGCACTTGCATTAAGAAATGATGTAATTTTACCCTTCTATCCTTATTTAATATTTTCTTAAGTCAACTTTATTAATAAATGGCAAGATTAATTAACTATTTTATCAAGGGTATAAAATATGGTAATTTATGCATAAATTTTATAAAATGACAAGTATTGTGGTCCACCTATTTATAAAAAAGGATGTCATATAAAATGAGATGGAGAGAGTATATTTTAAATAAGTGTTGCCTTATCTGATCTGTCATTTCAACCTCTTGTATTACAACTATTAAGTAAATCAAATATTCTCTACGTTCTATTTTATGCGATATAATTTATTAAATTATGTATTCCTATTTAATAAAAGTCGAATAAAATTTCGAACTCAAACTCATAAAGTTAAAATCGCGAATCTTACTTATGTTTTGAAATTTTGCTGTACTTGTTTGGTGGTTCAAAATTTGACAATTAGTCTATATGGCTATGAGCCTATGACCAATTATATTCAATTGCTGAATTGTACGCCATTATTTAGGCAGACTTTGGATCCTTTTGCTGTAACATAAAATAAAAAATAAAAAACAAAGACCAAGTAAATTAAATTTCTAATAGTATTATTTTCCACTTAATATTTGATATCCATATAAGAGTTTGACTAAATTTGAATTCGTATGGTAGAATTTATTTTGAAGGTGGTGATTCAAACATTATTTTTTCTATTCCGAGGGAACTCGAACTTAAAGATCGCTTGATCATTAAAAATGGACTAATCACAACTATCCCACTAAATAGTACTTCTTTCGTTTCAATTATTTGTTTTGTTTTTTTATTAGTTCGTTTAAAAAAGAATGTCTTTTGTTTGGTAAATTTTTTTTTAATTCTAATGCATACCACAAGGCTAAGACATATCTTTAGTTTAAGATCACAAGATTTAAAAATATTCTTTCTTGTTTTAAACTTTGTATTAAATTAAAATCAACCAAGTAAATTGAAACGGAGAAGTATAGTACTCTCTTTGTCCATCTTTACTTGTCAACTATACTATTTTAGGATGTTTAACAATATTTGTCCACTTTATAAAAACCAAGGAAATGAATAATTTATCATTTTGTGTCTCTTTTACCCTTGTTATTTAATACTATTCATTTTCAATGTTTAGATGACTTATATTTTAATAAAGGTGATTTGATAAAATCCTATCCTTTATTATTTTTAATTCTTGTGTCAAGTTAATAGTTGACAATTATGGTAGGACGAGAGTATATTAAAATATTTTATGGTGGAAACTTGTGTCTCCTTGTATATAATAAATTTAGTCTATCTAATCACTCAACTAGTGTAGGACAACTTTACAAAAATTGAAAAATTAATGTGTGTTCTTTGACTTGTGTAAGATATATATCTCTCTCTCTATATATATATATTGGTGTCCAAATTCACTTTTTTATAAGCCAATCCTTTTAGTCCATTTTTTCAAAATCTCTTCTCTAGAAAAAAAAAAATTATGGGAAGAGCTCCATGTTTTGATAAAGCAAATGTGAAGAAAGGGCCATGGTCACCAGAAGAAGATGCAAAATTAAAAGAATATATTGACAAATTTGGCGCTGGTGGAAATTGGATTGCTCTTCCACAAAAAGCCGTTTATTTAATTGAGTATTTGATAGATAGAGTCGGAATTTTGAGTTTATGTGTTTTGAATTTTATATAAATTTGAATCAATAGTATTGAGTTTTGTCGAATTCGTAAGTAGAATTGTAGATTTGTTGGTCTTTTTCTAGTTATGTTTCATTTTTGTTCTCTCTCTTTTGTATTGGAGTTAAAGTCAAGATTTTGGATAAATTATTGATGTTTAAATCAAAAGTATTGAGTTTTATTAAATCTGTAAGTAGAACTATAACTACTCACATACTTGATTTGTTTCTTTTAATTTAATTTTTTGTTAATTAATTCTGATTTTTTGAATTATTTGTTTGTGATTAGGGCTAAGAAGATGTGGAAAAAGCTGCAGATTAAAATGGCTAAATTATCTTAGGCCAAATATTAAACACGGAGAGTTTTCAGACGAAGAAGATAGAATCATTTGCAGCCTTTATGCTAACATTGGAAGCAGGTATATACATATTTTTTCTACTAAAATTTCAATCATTATTAAATTTTGATCACATAATTTCAAAAGTACGATGAGTTCGCTGCTAAGAATTTTAAAATTCAAACACATTAACTTTGAATCATGGATCAACTTCTAAGTAGGCGGATGTTGAGAACAAGTTATAAATAGTTCGAGTGAACCACTTTAATTTCCTCCTTCTAGCTTCGTACCTAAATGGGATGTGATAAAATTTTAAATTAAACTCGAAATGATTCAAATCTTGAATTAGTCTCTGCTTCTAACAACTAGTATGATCCTAGAAATATATACTTTGCATGCATGAGTATTACTTTCAAGAATTAAAGTCTAGTTAATTAGTACTAGTAACTTTCATGTTTTTGGTCATGAAAATTAATTAAACTAATCTCGATATCTAAAAAACATATGCAGGTGGTCAATAATAGCAGCTCAATTACCAGGCAGAACAGATAATGATATCAAAAACTATTGGAACACAAAGCTCAAGAAGAAATTAATGGGATTTGTCTCTTCATCTCACAAGATCATTAGGCCTCTTAATCATCATCATTATCAACACCAAATTCCCACTAATTGTTACAATAATTATTCCTCACAAATTTCACTTCTTCAAGCTTCATCTTTATTAATCTCCATCAAATTATCCCAACAACACAACTATCCCATGCTATGAAACCAATATTCCTAGTACAATCCCATCAAGTACAAGTTTCTTAAGCGCGGGTGCATCGACTAGTTGTACCTCAGGCATAACCGCTAGTACTTTCGCGGGTCCTACTACCTCTTCTGAAGAGAGTTATGACATTTCGAATTTTAATTTTCATAGCTATATGTATAATAACAATGGTGTTATTAGTGAAGGAGAAAAGTTGACTAGTGGAAATAATGGTAGTGGTTGTCATGTTGATGAGCAACAAAATCCATTAGATTATAGTAGCTTGGAGGAGATTAAGGATCTAATTAGCACTAATCATGTTACTTGTAATAGCAATAGCTTTTTGCTTGATCATGAGATCAAGACAGAAGAAAAAGTCATGATGTACTATTGATGGACAAATATAAGAAGATTTTTCAATTTGGGAAAAGTAGTTTTTTTTTTTAAAGTACAATTGGAAAAAGTAAAAATTTTCCATTGTGCATTTCTTTTTGGGAAATTAATGTGTTAGTACTTTCCTTTTTTCTTTTTCATATTTTTAAAAAAATATAAAGATAATGTTTGAATCAGTTTATCGCAAATCGATTATTTCATCATCCATATGATTACTTTTCATCAAGATAGATATCAGATATGTTTATGCA
This sequence comes from Solanum acaule, assembly GCA_036250505.1. NCBI lineage: Eukaryota > Viridiplantae > Streptophyta > Magnoliopsida > Solanales > Solanaceae > Solanum > Solanum acaule. The sequence goes on along the minus strand of JAJOOR010086031.1, from coordinate 23,408 downwards.
TCAAGATTTATATCTCTCTTAAAACTTGAATCGTAGTTGTAGTATAATTGTTATCCGTTCTATTAAACTCATCATCGTGTGTTAGTGCTAATGTTTTAGCAGTAATTATTCACATATGAATTTATGTTTTATATCAATGATGTAAAGAACATTTGTACAATTAGGTCACTCAAAGATTATTACGAATAATTAATTCTATTTAGTAATATTAATTACTAACCTAAAATAAAATGTTATATAGATTAAACTATATATATTGAATACAAAAAATTCATAATATTATTATTGTCGATATATATAACTTATACTCCCTCCGTCTCATTTTATATGTCATTTTTTTATTTTGCACTTGCATTAAGAAATGATGTAGTTTTACCCTTCTACCCTTATTTAATGTTTTCTTAAGTCAACTTTATTAATAAATGACAAGATTAATTAACTATTCTATCAAGGGTATAATAGGAAAAGTATGGTAATTTATGCATAAATTTTATAAAATAACAAGTATTGTGGTCCAGCTATTTATAGAAAGGGATGACATATAAAATGAGACGGAGGGAGTATATTTTAAATAACTGTTGCCTTATCTGATCTATCATTTCAACCTCTTGAAATAAATAATATGAAAATTGAAGATTAAGGTTAATTTTTTTTTAAAATCGATTTAAAATTTTTCCTTATAAAACTTCAAATTTATTCCATGATCAAATATCATTTTTAAATTCAACTTTACATATCTTGTAAAATATTAATTTATTCATGTCCAGCATATTATTTATTTAATAGATTCTTCTTTTTTTTGCTACCTTATACTCTACGTGACAATTTTTTTATGAGGAAATATTAGTTGTCAATATTTAAGAAAGCATTACTCTTTGAACGTTTCTCCTTATCCTTTAATCACTAATTTTTTTTCACGATATTTGATATTCGAAATTTATATTAAAGCTCAGTTAATCGAATTATCGAAAGTTTTATTTTGAGATGAAATATCTTTTTACTTAAAATGATTTCATTTTCAATATACACAATACTTACCGCTTCACGAGAGTCTTGAATGACTTTTAAGTTTAGTTTTTTTCCTTGATTAATTATTTCATGTGTTTCTTGTTTGAATAATTCATATTTTCCTCTCAATTTAAATGAGCTTTTACTACTTCAATTTATTTCCCTTTCACCAAAACTCCGTTTGTTCACCGCTGCACAACAATGATGTAATAAATTAAACACACAAAGTGAGAAATAGTCCACTAATTAATTAATATTGGAAAAATTGACTTAGTGATTTAATGTCACAAAAATAAATAATTGATTCTTAATATGAGATTAAAATTTGCTAATTAGTATTTTGATTGTATTATTATTTTTTATTATGTACGACAATAATATTTTCAGTGTGATTCTACAAATAAGATCTAAAAAGAACAGAGAAACGTTATTTTTGATAAACTAGCGATCATGGTCATTTATGCTTCACAAAGGTTGTATATTTTTTAGGAGTTCTCATAAGTTTATCGCAATTAAGGGTGGATGTTTGGTATTTGATGCGTTATTTTCAAAGTTTGATTTGGATAAACGATAATTGAAACTGAATATTAGATACGAACTTTGATTCAGTATGGTAAATCATTTCGATTCGATTCAATAATTCAATTTTTAGTGATTTATATCAATAGATAATTGCAATCTCACACATTAATCCCTACATTTGCTTGTAATTTGTGAGACTATAACTTACCAAGGCGATAATCAATAGCTGATCCTAAAAGATGATCCACTACACTAAAATCGAGACACAACCCGAACTTCTACATAAGATTTTGTTTTACAATGAGCGAAATTCTGACAGAGCAATTCCTCGTGAAGGTAGATACTATCAAATTATATACCGTTACTCCAAGACTCTCCTCGTCACGGAAAATTAAGAGTGATTACAGTTGTATCCTTCAAAATATTGCGTGTAACACTACAAATCACGCGTTTTTCTTTCAAATATTTACACGCACTACTATAAATATAAATACAAACGCATCACACCTTCACTATACGAACGTCTCCTTCATTTCTGATTTTCTGTTACACTATGGCTGATCGCGTACATCCTCGAGATTCATCGCCGGCGAGTTCACCGCCATCGTCAAATAACTCCGGCGAAGTAGCTGCGGGAACTCATACAAAGCATGTGCCGTCGCCGGGAACGTATGTTGTTCAAGTACCAAAAGATCAAATCTATCGGTATCCTCCACCGGGGAATTCTCGCCGTTACGAAGCTTTGAGAAAACGAAAGCCTCGTCGGAGCTTCTGTTGCCGGTGCGTATGCTACACTTTCTCTCTCCTTCTAATTCTCATTATCGCACTTGGAATCACTGCTGCCGTTCTCTACCTCGTCTTCCGTCCTGAAGCTCCAAAATACACCATCTCCGACGTCGCGTTTAAGAATTTCAACTTAACTTCGTCGTCTCCGGTATCGCCGGAATTCGACGTTACTGTCCGAGCTGAAAATCCTAACAATAAGATCGGAATTTACTACCGGAAAGGAAACTCCGTCACCGTATTCTACTCCGATGTCCGTCTCTCTAACGGCAAATTGCCGGCGTTCTATCAGCCAACGAATAACGTAACGGTTTTTCAGACGCCGTTAAAAGGATCAAACGTCTTGCTTGGTAGCGCCGTTAAGACGGCGTTAAGGAATGAACAGATGAAAGGGAAAGTTCCGTTTAAGATTAACATTAAAGCGCCCGTTAAAGTTAAAGTTGGCGCCGTTAAGACGTGGGAAATCACCGTTAAGGTCAAGTGTGACATAACGGTGAATACATTAACGGCCAAATCAAAAATAATTTCTAAAGATTGTAAATATAGTGTTAGGCTTTGGTAGTAAATATTGATATATATGATTTTATTTTTTTTTCCTTTTCCTTCTATTGGTAGTAAAATGGTTTACATAATAAAGTGAAAATTTTATTATATATTAAAATACACGCAGTTCGATGGTGTTATTTTAGGTTGGAAAAGACAACAACGGATAGTTAGCTTAATCAACTTGGTGTTATTTTAGGTTGGAAAAGATAACAATGGATTGTTAGCTTAATCAACTTTGAGATGCGTTTAGTACATAGATAGTGATAATTCTAATTGAAAAAATAATAACTAATAGTTAAAATATAAAACTCGTGAGAAAACAAACTTATTTTCTCAATTTGCACCTATATTGACCCTTCTTATCCCATGTTACCTTAAGCATTTTGATATATATATATATATATATATTATTTTTTATGACAAGTGAAATTCACCACCACTATTTTTGGGTATGCATAATGTAAAATCTTCGCTTCTATGTCATATCGCAAATCATATAGAAAAGGTAACTTACACTGGGCAAGCCTGATGCGACTAGCTCCACCCAGAAGGCAAACCCCTTACTTTGGCAAGGCATTTTGAACTTGAGACCTCTAACACAGAAGTCCCAAGCCCAAACCACTGGATCACTTCGGGTAAAAAACACTTGAGATATCTTCATAACAACTACACCTTAGTCACAAAAAGTTTGGATCGACTATATAAATCCCTATTTCGTCATTTCAACTGATATCATCATCATAATAATAAATAATAAATAAATAAAGCAAAAGTGAAAAACTACATTAAAATGCAAAATATTTAATGAAATTGTAACTGAGTTCATCAAAGTAAAATGTACATGTTTGATAGTACATTTTTTTCTTGCTATCATATAAACAGCTCTCTTTATGACTAAATCTACACCCCTTTCCTTTTCAAATATTGCCCATTTTTCACCTCCCAATATTTGCATATACAGCCACTATATAGAGCTTCTTTATTTTCAAAATTCAACAAAAATATATATGTAAAGCTCCAAGAAATTTATCCTTCTATTTTTCACCTCTCCTGTACAAATGACAGAATAAATAATCTTCCTTTGCTATTATATCCACTGTTGTTTCTTCAGTATCTTTTTGTCATGACTATGTTGCTCGGACTCTGCAAAATGTTGTCGCGCCTGTGTTGAATACTTCTAAAAACACACTACTTTTGAAGAGTTCGAGCAAGATAGGGTCGGAATACCTTCTTATGATTGAGAATTCATGCGGAGCGCATGACCATGTTTGGCTTCTTGGATGGCCTTTTGGAGTTGAGTAAACATCTTGACAGAAGACTCTGAGAAGTTGTTTAACTGGCTCAGGAAAAAGGCCAAGCTTGTACGAAAACGATCGAAGCCGGCTATCCAGTCTTCAGGAGAATCATCTCTCAGTGGGGTCTTAAGACCTGGATCACCATCGATTCCATGACGATGATTTCCACCCTTCCCTTGGTGCTTCTCTTGTCGGGGTAGGAGGTGAGAGATTTCGGCAGCCAATCCCTTTATAGCGTCTGAAACCTCTTTAGTAGGCAAGGAATCGAACATCTCCAACCAGACAGAACAGGTGGTATAAATAGGCGGGCCGTGGTTTCTGAGTGGCACAGGCTGCTGCTTTCTTTTTCTCCTGGATGATTTTTCGCGGAGGAAGACGGATTTGTGAAGCCACTTATTTATAGCTTCCACGTATGCCTTCTGAGAGACGATCCACTTTGTAAAACTTGATGATAGAGAACTCAATTCATGTTCAAGATGAATTGCAATCTGCCGACGAGAATCTGATTGAATAAGGATCTTCATATTTCCAGGTGAATGAGCTATCGATATGATATGGAGCTGAAGCTTGTGACAGTCGAACATAACTTCCCACATCTTCCTCAATCTGAGATAGGAACAGGATAGCCATACACACAAATTAATAAGAAACTTCCAGCCATTAACCTTCTAAAACATCATCTTTCAAACATGTGTACATTTAATGCTAACAATATTCCGATGCTGAAATAATGAGCAACATTAATAACATACCCCTCAATCAACTCCTCCAATTGAGGCTGAAGTTCCTTGTCTCTTATTTCTTCAATTTTCCTGGAGATGGAATTAATTCTATGAATTGCAACTCCGATTCTCGAATGAAGATCCTTCACAACAGCACGCGTTTTGTCAATCCTCTGAGGAGTTTCTACCTTAGATTCTAGTTGTCGGAGAAGCTTACGCTTAGCATCATAATCACTTCGGATCATCTCACTAGCCTGAATTCCAAAAGGTGTTTACATTTAGTTGTACATCGAAACTCAAAAATATGAGAGGATGTACTAATTTAATAATAAGTAGCTTAAACATCATTGATATGAGAAAAGCACTAGCAGATGCACTGTATTAAACTTGCACTTAATACATCCTGTTCTTAAAAAGTTTAATATAAATTAAACCACAATCACTTTGGAAACGTTAATCTATACAACTGAAAGGTTCTATTTTGAGATGCATTGAATTTCAAGTCTGGGATCTCAGTATGTCTTAACTGATAAATATCAAATTTACAACACTATATATCTCCGATAATAATACCAGAAAGGAAATTGGTGCTTCCAAGAGGACTATAATGAAAGCAAGTATGAAACTTCAACAGAAGACCATGCCTTGGGTTTTGAAAAAAGACATATGACCGTCACTGCAAAGTCTATGTCAATATCTTGACAGACGAAAGGAATGTAAATGTGGAAAGAACTTGTTTCTTTTGACCAGTTACATCAAGAGATCAGTCAAGAATTTTGAACGGAAGTTCTAGTATCTTCTTACCCTACGAACCCTAGGCCTAAAACCTAAATACCTTTTGCAAACAAAATATAGAAACTAACATCAAGAGGTAAATTCTTCAACCATAGGAATGTCATAGAACAGCAAGCCTTAAGGGTTGTGTACGTATAACTAACTAGTTCACAAATATGTATCCCATTCATATAGCTAGACAAATAAACATATCAATACATTATTATACATACATAAGAAACATCTTACCTTGACTTCGTCATATAGCTTTTTCTCCCATGCAAACAGCCGATCTAACGTAGAGGCATGACTTCCTGAGACCATACAAAAGTTATCAAAGAGATTGTTGGAAACATCCTCAATACCATCTGTGGAGTTTACACCATGCCGATTTGGGGATGAAGCATGAGATGATGTGGTACGATGCCATGTCAGGTACTTCACAGAATTTTGAGGAGGCTCTGAACAGAAAAATTAAGATGGCTGGATGAGCTTCATGTAGAAGAAAATAATGAAAAGACAGACAATAAAAACAATAAGAAAACATGATGCATGGTAAATAAGCACAACCGTGCATAATAGTATCCAAAGCGAGTGAACCAAAATCAGATTAAACGTTTAAAAAGCTCCATTTGACATACAATGGTCAGCAAGCAAGAACGATTATCAGTGCAGATCTGTGAATTTGGATATATGCATGGTCTCAAATTTATTAATAGATACTAAGTGCACATTTAATATTGAATTTGTATCTTAAACTGTACTAGAACATGGCATACTACCAAATAACTAAATTTAGTGGTTGAAGCAGCTTCCCTTTTTTGGTTTATTTCTTTCCAAGTATAATGTATTTTTTATTATTTCGCAGAATAGCCCAATTGTGTCGCTTTCAAAGATTCTTCTAGCGGTTGACGTCAGTTGATTCTCTCCATGACCAAAGAAATCTAACATGTTCTCTTCTCCAAGCCTGAACCATGTATTAAGGAAGTCGAGCCCTTAGTCTCGATGTATATGACCATATTTGACCGCATGGAGAGTAACATAAGAAGGTCGAAGATGATGAAAAATGGCAAATGGTTTCAACAGATGGCTGACAGGATGCGAGGGAAATCTAGGCTCTATGTACCAGCATAGATGAAGGTGTAACACGGAGAAATAAAATAAGATGATTGAAAGGCATATTTTATAGAACGGTTTTAAGGCGAGTAATGTCATATGGTCGTGAATGTTAGGCCTCTTAACATCCGGCACATTCACAAGACGAGTGTTACAGAAAAGCAAATGCTGAAATTGATTGATGTGTGGTCATACAAAGTTAAGCAAGATTAGAAGAGAAGGTTGCTTAAAATTGGTTTAGGAGACTATAGTGAATGTGGACAGCAAGAATTCCGATCAAATGAACACTGGAAACGAAAAGTTCACTCAAAGGGATATCAGACCACCTACTTGGCCAGGACCAAGGCTGTGATAGCACAGTAATCCTCCTCCAACTTTTTAATTTGAGCATGATGTTATTGGAGATTAATGGTTTTAGATGATAGCATCTTCTTCCTAGTTTAGAGTGTTCATCTCATTTCCTCCTCTACTAATATTTACCACAAGAAAAACTTTAAGTAAACAATGTAGAGTAGTATGTAGAAAAAATGAAGATTTAAAAAAATTAATTCAGTGTTTATTTGTAGATCATCTCAAAACGAAGTTGAATCTAAATAATAATCTACACTCCTCAAGGTAAAGGAACCTTCCCATATCGTGCTTGCCTCCCCTTTCTCCGTATCATAAACTATAAACATCTGGACCCAAGAGTGACGTGGGGAGAAAAGAACTCAAGAATGTCTAACAAATTATACACTTTGAACCACACAAGAATCGAAAAACACTACCAACTATTAAACATGTAGAATTTGAAAATTTCACCATAGATATCTCTATATAAGGAGGCCTACCTTCAGGAATATGGCTTGGATCGTCCCCGCAAGAGAAACAAGACTTCATTAATATTTTGGTCATTGACCCGGCTGCCACAGATAAATCTGTCAATGATCAATTAAAGAGCTATGCAGAAAAGACTAATATGCAAAAGCGTTAAGAGAGCAACAGTTCACATCCCAATACTCACTTCAGTCTCTTGCCTACTCAAGTAGACATTAACTTGATTATATAGACATGACTGTTAATATTCTAACTTTAACCTCAGGCTGACTGCCATTTCTTCCCATATGTATCAACCAGTTAAAAGACCACATAAAATCAGAAAAACATGCAGCATATTAAGTAAGATAGAAAGAACTTCTAGCTGACGTGCCAATGTCATGCAGGAATCCATGTGACTTAAAAAGAAAAAAACCTAGAAGCTAAAACAATTTAAGGATTATGTGTAAACAATTAAGATGCATTTATGTGCATTTCCTGTCACTTTGAGATGTGGTTCTTGAGCTGAGGGTCTCCTGGAAACAGCCTCTCTACCTTCACGAGGTAGTGGCAAGGTCTGCGTACTATTTACCCTCCCCAGACCCCACCTAGTGGGATTTCACTGGGTTGTTGTTGTTGTTGTTGTTGTTATGTGCATTTTCTATCTGATATGAGAGAGAAAGAGAGATGACTTACTTTCTTTCCCTGGAAAAATTGGACGGAAATGGAATTTGTTCGCCTCTAACATGCGAGGAACTTCTCTTCCTGATTCAGATGCTTTTATGAAGAGATATTCAATATCTTTTATGCTAAAAAAGAAGTCCTTGGGTGCAACCTTATTCTCAACATCATTTTCTTTTACTGGTGTCTTCATGTCATTATCATCAGCAGGTCCTGAAGGTGCAGCTCTTAGTGGGGACAAATCAGGTGACTTGCTTTTCTCCCCATTCAGAGACTTGGCTTCTGACACTCCACTCCTCACAGAGGTTATGTCAGGTGAGACACTATTGTTAGCATGATCAGTTGTTCTATTGACATTTTGAAAACTTCGGACCAGTGTTTCTGCGGAAGGCTCATCAAATTCATCATCCGAGACCTGTGACCCATCCCTTCCAGGTGAAGAATAATGTTCTTCTTCATCTTCTGATGCAGAAATTATATCCTCATCTCCATGATGTCTATTGTCATTTCCATTCTCAGCCCTTCCATCTTGTGAAGTCAAATGATTATCAATATCATGGCCAAGACCAAAATAGTCCCAAGGTGAAGTTTCAGATGGGGAAGGAGGGATTTCAAATGGTGAAGTTTCAGGAGGGAATTCAAAAGGTGATGCTTCAGGCCTCTCTGTGGAACGAGGCGTGGAGTTCTGAGGTGTAGCTGAAGTAACTGAAACAGTAACTGGAACAGAAGGTTTTTCTTCAACTTTCCTAGAAAATGTACCTCTAAATTTCATGTGATTAGCATGGTATCGACTTGAGGTTGGAGGTGAAGGAGATGGTAGGATATTCTCAGTTGCATCTACATGATGTGAGATGGATCGAGAAGAGAATGAAAAATGGGAAAGAGACTTTTCAGTTAATCCACGTAGCTCAGGGGTTGCACTAGTTGAAGTGTAGATTGAAGATCCGATTGGAACCTCAGGTTCAGCAAATCTCCTTAAAACAGTTCCTGTAATTTTAAGAGACTCAATATAAGCAATATGAGTCGCTGCTAGATTACACCGTCCATCAAGAGCTTGCCTTACAAACTTCTTCCGTTCACGACAAAGCTGCAAGGATTTATCTTCCTCTAGTTTAGAGTTTGATGCCCCCATCAAATCATTCCAGGGTTGAAACTTGTTTCACTTTCCAGAAAAGTTACTTCAAGCCTGATTCATAAACAAGGAAAATTATTAATTTGGAAAGAGACAATGCATGATCAAATTACACGAGACCAAAAATAACCAGGAAACAAACTCCAGCATTTGGCAAGGGTCGGAAAGAAGTCATAAGGACGTTCCGAAACCAGATCAGTTATAAGAAACCCAACTCTCAAGAAAAAGCGCAACAAGGTAAATGCACAAACTGTTGACTAAGTGCCTAATCTGGTTCTTCCAAACAGTACATCAGAATGCATGGGAATTTTGAGTTCAACGGTTTGGATTTGACACATGGCATTGTCATTTTGGATAAGGAAAAATAGTTTTAATTGCATGGCTTATAAACAAGATGTTTACATGGTTTTCATTTTGAAGCTTTAAATTTCAATTCTATGTATAGTTTCCATTTACAGAATAAATGCAAAAAAACATCTCACGTTCTTTCTCCCCATTTAGAGCAACTACTCTTAAGCACACATATAGACCAAAAGAACTGATACCACAACCATAGATTCCACATGCTGCAAGTATCAAAGCACATTTAAGCATCCAAAAGGGAATACGTTTGCCTGAATCAGAAACAAAGGATGTACAGCCTTGAAATTTTGGGACCAAGAGGACTAGGAGGTGTAGGCTGCAGACACAAGCTAAACTCAATTGTTCCAAAGATTGTCTCAAAGGAAAAAGCCAAACAGGGTAACTATCTTCATTCGAGAAAAATCACGATTTCACCAGGAAGAGCCACAAGAATAAAAATCTTAAACACTAACGTAGCAATTCATTGTCCAAACCATGTCTGAAAGGCTCTAGGCAAATACCATTTTCACACTTCATAACTGAGCACACTATGTAATTCTCAATCAAAAACATCTGACACTATAAGAGATGCTAAGAGAAGCTCTAAGAGATAATCAAAACGAAAATTTCAGATCATGCTGAAGTGTGAAAACAGTTAACACAGCTTATCAAGACATTCTATTCAACAGAAAATATACAACCACTTCTTCCAAACAGTTAACATTAGCCAACAAAAAGAAATTCAAACTACCGCTTGCAGCAGCTTAATCCTGCTAAATCAGGCTTTACAAACATGCCAAATTCAGATGATTAAGATTTTGAATTCATCGATCTGACTCAGATGATTAAACATCACAAATCACAGACAAAGGGTTGAATTAATAAATAAAAACAGTGCCCTATAACCGCAGATTCATCATCACAACAACCAAATCTAACTGAATTGACACAAAAATACCCAAACATAACCTAATCAAAAACTTGCCTTCTAAAATCAGACCAGTTAAAAGCATTACCAAGAACGGATCTTTAATCTCCAAAATCAAGAACAGATTACTAAAAATCCAATCTTTAAAATTCACAGATTTATAAAACTTCACAACTGTATAACAGAATCCAATTCAACCCCAAACAAAGCACCACCAAGAATCTAACAATAAATTACAACAAAGAAACATAACTCGATAAGCAAATTGAAAAAGTGAATAGTAAGTAGCAACAACCAAAATTAGATCAGTAATCTCCAAATTAAGAAAACTTAACAAGTAAAGATCAGTACTTCACAACAATTGAATACAACTCAATCCAACCCCAAATCAAATACACCCCTTAAGTAAAGATCAGTACTTCACAACAATTGAATACAACTCAATCCAACCGCAAATCAAATACACCCCCTACCCCACCCCCACCCCAAAAAAACCACTGAACCCATGACAACAACTACAAAAAGCTCAAAACTTGATAAGAAATGGAATGCAATAAAGAACACCCAAAAAGGAAAAGTAAACAAAAATCAAGAAAAGGGATAAATTCAATCACCAAAAGGCCAAAAGGAGTTCTGAGTCTTGAAGTTAAGACAGTCCCACAAAAACCCAAGTAAAAAAGCTCAAAACTTTATAACAAATTGGATGTTAACCAACACCCAAAAAGGAAAATCAAACAAAAATTGAGAAAAAAGGAACAAAAGGGGTTGTGGGTCTTGAAGTTAAGAAAGTACCTGAAGAAGCAAACAAGTCAAAAACTCAAAATTGGTGAAATCTTGAAGAATTCAGAGATGCTGCTGATGATGATGGTTGATCCAGGTGACAGAATAAGAAAGGAATGGTATGGAAACTGTTAAAGAAAGAGTAAAAAGCAAAAAAAGATGAATCTGTAGAGATTAGTGAAGTGAATAAGCAGTGTCAGAACAAGGAGAGATAGAGAGAGAAGGGGGATAGAAAAAGAGAATAAATACATCCATGCAGAATAAATAAAAGGGTTGAAGAAAACAGACAAATTGGACTCACTGTGTGTGTGTGTGTAAATTGTGTGCTTAGCTGTGATCTCCACCTTTTTTTTTTTGTTGACAAAAAAAAAGGTCTTATTTCAACTAATTTTTTAAACTTAGAAAAGACTCTTTTTTATTTTCTTTTACTTTCTATTCTAATCTATTAAAGTCTTCTTTCTACTAATATTTTAAGCATATTAGATATTTAGAGTTTAATTTTAAATATGTATCTTTGTATTATGCTTTCCGATTGAGTATGAGTTATGAGCCCTTGATAGCGTCGTTGCGTGTTTCGGTTTTTGTGAATGAGTCTTTAATAGTGAATCATGTTTATAGATTATGACGATTCAGGAACGGAACCCTCAGACTGATCCTATTATGCTAGATATATTAGACTTTGATGTTATCCTCTATTGTGCAGTATTGGATTGTTTTGCTAAGAAGGTAACCTTAGCAATATCCAAATGGTCCTTTTTTTTTGCTTTGTGCGCCTTTAAAGGTTATAATGTATGTAATAGTAATTTTAGTATTGCTAATATCATGATTTGCATTGTATTAATTGTATATAGAATAATATCAAATAGGATGAATGATTAATATTTGCATTAGTATGTATAGGTCGAAAAAATGTACCAAATAAAAAATTAATAGATATATTATTTTCTCTACTATACAATCTACCAAATGACCCAATTATAATGATATTTAGAGTTTATTTTATTACTAGAGGCAAATATGGATCAGAAAATGGTTGATTTATGCAAATAATCCTTTTTTTTAAGGTTATCATTTTGATTGTTCCTATTTTAAAAGCTGCGTAAATATCTTCCCTCGGACAAATCAAATAAGAAAGGTGTAATTTTAAAAAAATCATGAGTTGCCAGAGAAATTTTAAAAAAATATATTTTTTTACTTAATAATTGTTAAAATGGTAAACAAGCGAAAAATAATTATAAAAAATTGCATAAATAATAATGAAAAAAATGTCATATTTGGATGAAAGAATTTAAGGCAAATGCGTCAAAAAAAATAAGTTCGACGTGTCATATTTCTATTATTTACAATTACAAATTTTATTGAAGTTATGTTTAATAAAATATAATTAGTAGACTTTTATTAAATACATATATTGAGTAAGATTTTTACACAAAAGTAATTTTATTAAAAGTATATGATTATAACTATTGTTATTTCTGTTATAAAAAGGTCAAATATAATAAAAATATGGTTTTTTAGGGTTCAATCCAATTTAATTTTTATAAGTAATTTCATTCAAAATTAATCTTGAATTAGAATATTGTGTAAACTTGTAACGTAGCTAATGCAGGTCAAACATAATATAAATATGATTTTTTAGGATTGAATCCAATTAAATTTTTATAAGTAACTTCGTTCAAAGTTAATTTTGAAATAGAATATTATGTAAATTTGTAACGTAGCTAATGCAAGTCAAATATAATATAAATATGATCTTTTAGGATTGGATCCAATTAATTTCATTCAAAATTAATTTTGAATTAGAATATAGTGTAAACTTGTAACGTAACTAATGCAACCCAAAATTATTTCAAATTAACTATAAAATTATTTTTTAGCAGTTATAACATTAAATCAAAGGTGGAAAATATTAACTTGAATTTTCCTCTTTTGTTTTTAGTACTATTTTCACATTTATTTCATTTTGTTATTTGTTGTTATTAGTAGTAGACACGTGTTACTTGCACGCAATTAAGTAGAATAAATGAAGTGTAAATTTAATATGGCTAAAAATAAAATATTCTAAAAATAGTGATGCTAATAGGACAATTTTAAGAAGTTGGGGGTTATAAAAAAACATTTTAGAGAAAAAAGAAAAGAAAATTGAGTGAGATAATTTTTTTTTAAAGAAAATACTCGCATAAGTCTATTTATAGTTGAATTGAATAAAATACTTTATACTAAAATAATATATTATTTATAATTTTAGTAATATGATCCTTCACGAATAACTTCAAACTCTGTGTGTTGTGTCAACTTCAATATGCAATGATAAATTTGGAGAAATCTAATTATTTTATCGCTCGAACTTATGTAAGAATGTGTGTTACTTTAATATATTATTAAAATTTCATACGAAATATACATGTTAAAAATTTATTAATAATTGGTTGAATGTGTCTTATTTAAAAATTCAATAATATCATCTACAATACATAAGAAAACATTGATATTTCTTTTTAAGATTGTTGATATTATTCCTAGTTTTATGAGAAAATACAATTGAACAAGATTATCTTATAATAATTTCCCACATTTTTTATGTGTTTAATTTTATTTACTTTATGTTATAAAAAATAAACTTTAATTTTAAAATATAAACTACAACTTTTATGTTTGCCTTTAGGGAATGAAAAAAGATTCAAGCTAATTATTATATACAAAGATTATAAATTACAAAATTTTAAGTCAAACAATCAAATGATGATGGATTGGACATTATAATACCATATATGGAAAAATGTTATGTTTGTTTCATCAATTATTTCAAATTTCAGCCTATGAATCATTGTTAACTTTATTGTTAAAATTGTGATAAAAACTAATCATAGTTAAAGACAAAATTGAGAACAGTGAAAATTCCTTTATTTATTTTTTCTACTAATAATCAAATTAATTAGTGTTTTCCCACATATAAGTAAGGTACAAATATGTATAATAAGGGATTCTCAATTATTATAAATACGAATTGACAAATGGTAAAGTAAGTAAATATAAAATACAAGTAATTTAATTTCAGATAAAAAATTTTACTTTTACATTTTAAATATTTAATTTAAATGAATTATATCTTATTCAGATCGATAAATAAAAAATTACTTTCATGTTTGACTTAAAAGGTAATTTTTTTAACTAAAAATTTCGTCTTTCCTTTTGTGTGAATTTCCCAACAACAAATGCAAAATTTGTATCAACCAATCTATTCCACCTCTCGAACTCTGAAGAATATCCCTTATCCTCTTCATATATTTATTTGATTATATACGTAGATACTTGATATTTATGAGAACTAATCCATTCTAGTTACAATATTCCTTTCAATCAATTCATCGAGTAACTCACGAGTAAAATATTAAGCTAATATAATCGTGACAAATGTTGGTCAATATAATTATGTTATAGTTCGTCGTAAATTTTTATTCAAGACTTATATTATTTGATGATAAATACGTAGATACTTGATAATTATGAAAATTAATCCATTCTAGTTACAATATTTATTTCAATCAATTCATGAATAAATCACAAATAATTATTAGACTAATATAATCGTGATAAATATTAGTCAATATAATTATGTTCAGGTTCATTGTAAACTTTTATTTAAAAACTTATATTATTTGATGATATCACATGAGAAAGAGAAAGATTGTCGAATGAAAGAGTACATTTTTAAAATATATTCTATTTAAGTATTCCTTTAGGGGGAAGGAAATTGCATAAAGTAGCTGTAGAAAGTATTTTTATATTCTAAAGTTAAATTAGAAGTATCCATTAATATTTTTAGAATGCACTAAAACTTTTAGATTTAATAAATGTAACCCTTTATTTTTATGTCAACTTGTCTTCTTCTTTTTTCATAATATAATAATTCCCTCGTATTTGAATCAAAAACTTCTAAAGTTTTTATTTTATTATCTATCCGATATTCATAATCCAACAAATTAAAATTTGCTTCAAGAAATTCATCTTGAGGAGAAAATTAATGTTTTTAATTAAAGACGAATTGATTGTTCAAACTCAAATCCAAAAATGACACATGTGAATTAATGCTAACACTTTTAATATGATTTTAGTGCATACAAATGTGATTTTTATGTTTGCTATATGTGAAAGTTGCTCTTTTTAATTTGATATTGTGCAATACTTTAACAAGTTTATGATGCCAAAATTAAACTTAAATTATAAATTACCCTTGTAAAAAAGTTATAAATGACATTTATTAGACTAATATTTTCAAGTTATAGCAGTAGAATAAAACTTTCAAGTTGTTGTAACATTTATTAAAAAAAAGTTTTTTAAGTAATTGTAAAAAATCAGTTTTGAAAAAAATAAAAAGGATAAAAAATCAAATTTGGTTATTTTGTATACTGTTTATACCATGGATTTGTGCGATATTGGATTAATATATGAATGATTTGAGTACAAGTGTATGGAAAATTAATAGTATTAGCGTTGTAAAGTTGTGAAATTTGTGACAAAAAAAATGTATGAAATGTGTTGTAACATTGTTATGAAACTGGTATATTTTTTAGTCAATTTGATAATAATAATGAGATGAATTCGGTATGCAGTTAAAAATTATAATATGGGATACTCTTTTTTTTTTTTTTTGTGAAAATATAAAAAAAAATGTGTAGGTTGGAATGAATTTGGTAGTGTATTTGGAATGATATTGGTATGAATAATTATTCACTATTGTGTAAAAATATGAGTAAGAAGTATGATGATTTACATGAAATTTGTATTAGGTTGGTATGAAATTTTTTTACTTTTGTGTTATGTAAAATTGACTGTGATTTCGTAATGAAACAAGGAAATATCCTGCGCCAAAACAATGATGTCGTCAAGTGGGTCACAACAAGAAGGCATGTTCAAATTATCCTACGCCAAAACAATGATAGTTTATTTGTTTAAACTATACAAAAATTTTATTTTATTTTGTCTTTTAGAGTCATGTTTTGTTTTGATTGTGACAATGTATTCATTGTTTTTCAAGAATATTTATTGACAATGCATATCATATATATACAGAATTGATATCAAATGCATTACAGCTAAGTGTTTAATATAATGTTTATGTTTTATACAAGATTTATTCAGTAATCATATAAATTGCATACTGCTGGAAATCAAATTCATGTCAGTTTAATATATAAGGTACTGTTCATATTAGTGAACATTATATAAGGTAATTCTGGTATGCATTTGGTATCCATATGGTATGCAACTGAATAGCCACTGATATTATTTAATGTAATTTAGCATGAGTATTAATTTTGGATCCAACTGGTGTCCTACTCTAAACAAAATAAAACAAGATGTAATTGATATTGGTGCAAAATTTAATTATTGTTGTTTTAAATTGTCAAATTCATTCTTCTAGTATTTATACATATTGTATACCAACTTCATTGATAATATAAAACAAGATGTAAATGAGGTTGTTACAAAATACAATGATCACTATTTTACATTGGCATAATCATTTCTTCAAGGTATTTGTACAGGTTGGATACCAACTTCATTCATTTTTTATTTTTTTATTTTTTGTGTTACAATATGAAGTAAAAGATCAATCATATATGAATTTGAATGCCAAAAGAATACAGTTTGGATACCAATTATAAGACAGAGTTAGTTCATGAACTCTAAATTGGTGTTCGTTTTGTTTCAGTTAATAAGCATTGTTAGTTCATGAACTCTAAATGTTGAATTGAATTGGTATGCAGTTTGTATATAATTGTTATCCGAAAATTATTATACTCAATGTGTAATTTATCTTTTGAATGGGGTATCCAATTGGTATGCAGTCTGTATATAACTAGTATCCTGAAATTATAATAGCCGATCTGTAATTCATATGTAGTTGGTATCTGACTGGAAGAAAACACTGGATATAATTTATCATCAAATACTTAAAACGGTATCAAACACAAAAATATCGTCCAAAAGTTAAAAAAAAAACTTGTAATTCTAAAAAGTCTAAGCTGCAATCAACTATCTCAAATTAGATCTCCGTGGTCTTGGTGTAGGATAATTGCTGGTATCCGGAGCATGTTCTTTTGCTATGTGAGGTCCACCAAATTTACTAGCAACAGTTCCAGTTACTTCACTCTCACTGATCGCGCCATCATTGTTCTTTGTTTTTCCATAATTTCATATGATTGTGGCAAACCTTTGACGATGGTACTTTGCATCGAAATCAACGGAATGCATATCAAAAACTCCATTACTGATGTATTCAGCAAATGTCTACAAACCACAATCACTGAAAAAAAGTTTGAAAGAAAAATAATTTTAAGAAATAAATTGAGTTAATTTTTCATTCCACATTCATATACATAAATTTTAGTAATACATCATACCAAATTTGAATAAAATTCACACCAATAGTATTGAAACATCATACCAGATTCATGTGTACTGTGGCATTTAACAAACTACTTTCATAAATTTTTCCAACTACAATCAAAATAATTTTCAAAAAAACAACATTTAATATCAATTTATATCAATTTCATACCAATGTTAAAAATTGAAATACATTCGTGGAGAAATTGAAAAATAAACCTTCCTATTAGAAAAAATATCAATTTCATAGCAATATTAGTCATAATTCATACAAAAAGAGTAATTTAACAAACTGCACTAAAATCACCTAATTGAGCTACTGATATCTAATGAATTTCATACCAATATCAAAACACATTTTATACCAGTTGCATACCAATATTAAATCACATTTCATGTCATATTCATAAATCATATATTAAAGTCCAATTCATATCAATATTATTCACATTTCGTACAAGTTTCACACCAATACAAGTTTCGTACCAACAATATGCATAATATAATATTTTTAACAAAAAAAAAAAATCACTAATTTGAATAATTTGAAAATAAATTAAATATAATACTTACCCTAACCATTTTTTTTTGCCTTTTTTGAATATTGCGATTTCTGGGTCCTCCTTCGTTGTTGCTCTTCCTCTTGATGGTTTTGAAGACTGACCAATTTCGACATTTGTTGTTTTTTTGTTTTTTTCTTTTCATCTCACTTACGAAATTCGAATTCGAATCAGAATGTGGTAAGTTTATTAACTGCTTTTTCCACATTCTTCGTGTGTAGATTCCTCCCATCATTGAATCATATACATGTGGAAGAGTTTGTTGATTTTCTTTTTGAATGAAGAAGACAAACGTTGAATATGGTGAGAAAGAAAAAATTAGTTCTCTGTAAAAAAGGAACGTGGGATGGGGGTGTGGGGTTTGCGTGTGGGTAAAAGAGGAAGGTGGGGGTGTGGGGTTGCCATGTGAAAACTGATTTTTTTTCCCGCTAAAATGGTGTAAGAGATAATGACAATTGATTCTCTAATATTAATGTTATCCTTAAAATGGTGTAAAAGATAATGATAATGTAAAAAAGGAAGATGAATCAATGTAAATCCGGTGTGTAATTGTAAAAAAGTAACAGGAATTAATGTAAATCCCTATAATTGTGTAAGAGATAATTATGGTGTATTCTTTATTCAAATAATCTAATAATAATATGAAAATATTAATTATTTAATAAAGTAAAATTTAATTGATTTATAAATAGTGATATGCTATAACCCATAATTAAACTGTTATAAGCAAAAAAAATTTAAACGTAAGTTTAAAACCCGTAATATTATCTCTTAAATGTGTATGTGTAGTGATTTTTCCATTACACTTCCAAAAGGCTATCAATATCGTTTTTGAAAAATTAAATAAATACACAACTTAAAATATGATAATCTCTAAAATTTCCTACTATTTAAATTTTTTATAAAAATTTCCTCTCGGATACATTCTTATCCCCTCACGGATACATTCATCCCCTCTCTGACACATCCATATCCCTTCTCGGATACATCTCTCCCATTAAGTAATGTATCATTTACAATATATTAGACAACCAAGAAATGTATCCGAGAGCAATGCAAAATTTGAGATTTTTGTAATTGAAGAAACTTTTGAGATAGGATGTAATTTTCCTCAAATGTATGTGACTTATGTGCTTTATATAAGTTTTTATTTTTTCAAATTGTGAGCTTCTCTACCCATATTAGAAGGGGTAAATCACTTAGATATGCTATATTGAGAAAATATATATCATTTATGATAATAATTTATTTTTAACTAAATCTAACAGTTTTATGGGATTAAAATTGTACAACACCCCATAACCATTTTCTTTTCTATTTGTCCGTCTCTTTCTCAACACATGATTTCTCTTTTTTTCTTCTTCGTCTTCAAATTTTAATCCAAATAACTATCTTTGAATATTCATATCTTCAAATCGATTTATATCCAAATTGCACGATTTACACCCAAAATATCACGAGAAAATGAATACAAAGACCCAAAAATTGATTTTTAGCTATTCGTTCTTTCATTTGCACTTGTCTCCTTAAATCATTTTGATTGCAACAATTTTCTCTATACACACGCATATCACAACACAAGATAAATATTTTACTCATTGCTTTAATTTACTATGACCTAGCATGATAAAATGCTCTCTGAAGACAATATTTATAAATTGAAATTGTGATGTTTTTTTAGTGGGTATTTAAAAGTAAATAATAGATTAATTAGTAGATTTCATCTCACGAATAATAAATTACATCATATTCATAAATAAATAAGGTTCATTTAAAAAAATTGAATATATGAAATTTGAAAAATATTAAAATTTGGTTTGCCCGAAAGATTAAGGGGAAAACATAAGATCTTTTGCATATAAGTGCATGGGTTCGAACCCCATAAGTCCATAACCCAATAAAGTTATCTTAAAATTAAGTATTATTTTACTCTTTATTACGTAATAATGATTTTAGCATTTTATCAATTATATTTTAAAAAAAATTAGCATCACTTTCGGCAGTATGCAACACAAACTAGTATATGACAATATGACAAAGATAAACAATAAATATTATTTTTTTAATTTATTGCGTGAGTTTTTTTAGAAGGAATTTGAACAATTACGTCTTAAACAAAATTGATAAATATAGTTATTAAATTAACCCCACCACAACACACATGCATCTTAAAATTTGCTTTTTTAAAATCACATGCCTTTAAAGTTTATTTTATCTATTTTTTTCAACCTTCCAAACATGATTCACATACCACCAAAATGAAAAACAAAATCAATTTCTCCACTATTTAGTCAAAAAATGATTTTGGATCGAGTTTGAATAAAGAACATCAAATTATTTCTTAGTTAAGTCAAGTCTAAAAAAGTAAAAAATAATTCAATTTTTTTTAATTCAGTTATTAATTAAAGAATAAATATATATTATTTATTGATATAAATATATTAGATAAAAATATTTAATTTAACAATTAAAAATATAACTTTTATTTTATATTCGCTCTAAATCACAAAATTTTGACATATATTAATCATCCACGAAGGAGAGTTCTTGTAGTACTTAATTTGGAAGAAAGTAAAAAAAACACTTTCAGAGATTCTTTGTTTCTTCTACGCAATTCTTTATCATGACTACCACGGCGGCGCAGATTCCCGAAAACCCTATCAAAACCCTAGTTCAGTCACCGGATCCGAATCCCACCGCCGTTTCCGAAGCTCCGAGTCATGATTCCGCAACTGACTCATTGAAATCGCCACCGTCTGATGGAGCCAAGGACCAAGTGAAGTTGGAGACGGCGGCGGATGGCGGCGGCGATGGTGGTGGTAAGGATACTGATATTCAGAAAAAGATGAAGCGAGCAGAGAGGTTCGGAATGACGGTTCAGCTTTCGGAAGAGGAGAAGCGAAACACTCGAGCTGAGAGGTACTTTTTGTAGTTAAATTTTGTTGCTTGCATGTTTTAGGATTTGGTATTTGGCTTAAAACGAATAGTATTACTTCAAAAAAGAGAAATTCTTTACCGTTGTCGGAATCCGGAGCAAATATAGATGATTCGTTTTAGTTTGAGTGGGAGGTTGCAGGTATCCCGTGTAATTAGTCTAGGTGCGTGCAAGCTGGCTCGGACACACCACTGGGCACGAACAGAGTGTGTGTGAGTTTCTATAGCTGATCCATGCTTGTTTGGTATTGAGGCACAGTTGATTGGTTGTTAAAAGTTGGATTCCACAGTCTGAGAGGGCACATTAGCTGAACTCCTTGTTTAGTTTCCTAGACATTGAGGGGTAGTTGACTGGTTGGTAAGGGTTTAGTGCTTTGTTCTAGTTGTGAACTTGTGTTTATTTCCATAATTTGCTAGGCATAATATCTGAACACTAAGTTTAGGTTCCTAGACGGTGGTGTTGGGCATATCCTTTGCTTTACATTTACAACCATAGAAACAATTATTTAAAGCTATCTTCTTTTGAAGTGTTGGTGGATTTGTGTCACTTTATCATAATAAAGTAGCAGTCCTGATATTATATGAATTACAAGAATAACTACTTAATCGTGCCATAAAGGGGTCACACCGTCACACTCCAAACAGCACCAGAACTCGTACTGGGAACGCATTTCGAATTGCCCTTTGTTTTTATTGTCTAGTGAGGTATATTAGAAACATAGTAATGTGTAAGCTGAAATGGGTGTGTGTCACCCGAGCAGAATGGATTAAAGCAGCTAACTGTGCATTCCCTTCATTTCTTAGTAGAGGCTTGAAAGTTGAAAGGCTTAATAATATCTTTTGGATTTATGGATCCTTTATATAAAATATTGTTGTTCAAAAAATTTCCAGCATGGGAATCCCCAACTTTTCATCTTTCTTTCCAGCTTCCATACGGTTGATCTTCAAGCCTTACATAGTCCAGCAAACATATCTTGTGTTTCTTGTGAAATGGGATACCCAATAGCCGGCCGCAGACATTTAACTCATATGAGGATCTATCTTAAGTTGTTCTTACCCCTTTTTTGTTGGACTGTTTTGTGTCAGGTTTGGCACATCTGCACCTCAGGGTTCAGATGCTTCAAAGAAAGCTGAAGAGCAGAAGAGGAAAGCTAGGGCTGAGAGGTATGTGTACTATCTATTTGGGCTAATGCCAGCTGGGTAGTTTACTTGTTTATGTGTTTGTTGATTGATTTTGGTTCTGTCAGGTTTGGGCTTAGCCAATCTGATAGTACTGATGAGGAAGCTAAGAAGAAAGCTAGGCTGGCAAGGTTCGCACCTCCTGTGAAGGCTGATCCTGTGGAGGAAGATAAAAGGAAAGCTAGGGCCCTCAGGTTATAATGAGACCTTTTCACCTTTTTGTTTATGTCAGCTGAGGGTCTAAAATATTTCGGTGTCGAATTGGTTTATGACTTTGACTGATGGTGTTATTTGACAGGTTTTCACAGTCCCAGTCTAGTTCCCAATCACAAGAGAACGGCAAAGAGAAAACTGAGCAGGTTTCATTTTCTATACACTATAAGTGAAGTTTGTGATTTGAAATGAATTTGAAAAAAATAGCAGTTAGTATGTGACTGCTTTGAATTTTTATGTGATCATATGTGCACTACCCATGTGTTGCCTTACTTTTACTAGTACGACTTTCTATTAACGATTGCATGTATTCTTAACTCAGGAGACTGTTGCGGTGGAGAAGGCTGGAGGAGGAACATGAACCGTTCTCAAACTTCCTTCAACAGCAAGAGTTACTTATGATGTATAGTTTATTGTTGCTGCGGAATGGTTAGGATTTCTGTTAAGAGTGACTTTAAATTCCCTAAGTTTTTGTTTTAGTCGTTTTTTGGAGTTCCTTGTTTAGTTTGATAGGTTAGAAGTCTTAACATTTGCAAGTTCCCTAGTAGCAGGACCATCCTTCAAAATGGGGAAAATGGCTTTTGTCGTCTCCTAGGTTAGCCAGTAGTGCTAGGATACATGGACCACAACCTCCTTAGAGTGTTTTTCTGTCAGAAGTGACGACCCATAACCAATATCTGAAATCAACTTTTAAAAAAAAAAAAA
>JAJOOR010086030.1:0-18392 GCA_036250505.1 Solanum acaule | reverse complement strand
TGCTAGGATACATGGACCACAACCTCCTTAGAGTGTTTTTCTGTCAGAAGTGACGACCCATAACCAATATCTGAAATCAACTTTTAAAAAAAAAAAAACTTGTCTGAAATGATGAAACTACAACCTCAATATTTCCTACTTGAAACCTTTGGTTTGACGACTTCATCATTGGGCTTTCCTTTATCAATCTGCCACTGTCACATTCTTGTGGTTTTTCCTTTCACCTAAAAGAGAAAATGGTGCATATCAAGGATCTACCGGTGATCTCATTTATGATTTCTCCAAGTGCTCAATGTAGTACTGCAGATACTTGATCTTAGATGTCCACTCTTTTTGAGATAGGTATTGCACTATTTTGTTTAGATCTGGATAGTCCTTCATGACTTGTCAGTAGAAAGTTAATAGATTTTGCAATTTTAGAAGATAAATAGTCACCTTTTATGACATCCTGGAGGCATCATATATTAATTCTATTTTGGTCATATTGTTAGTGATATTCTTAGTAGGCCTTGCAAGTAGGAAAGGTAAGACTAGTGTTTTATTGCATTCATGGATCTCCTGAATGATATCAAGGGCCTTAAATTTTGTTCAAGAAGAACCACCACTTGATTGTGCTACATCTTTGCAGAGTTTTGAATTCAGAAAAGGTTTTACTGTAACATTGCTGCCCGTATGATGATGAAGTTATCAAATCCATATTTCTATAATATTTAAGCTGGTGTGCTTGGGGTTTATTTACAAGGTTACTGTTTCAGATTTTGATGTTGTGGGTCCATATGCAACAGATTAACACTAAGGAGGTGTGGTCAAGTACCTAGGTATCTGGGTGAATCCCGTAGGCTGTAGTCAATAGATGTCGGCGTTAGTATAGGCAGTTACTTGCTATTTTGTTCTTGGTTATTGAAGTTCAGTAGCAAGTGGTAGACTTTGGTTACTTGAATTGTAAAGACAGTAAATTTGTTGGTGACAATCTGATTTTGCTTTCTACTAATGTTCATTGCGCTTGTGGTGACTTTTATTTACTTTTATATGAATTTTCAGGCCCAAATTGAGGTTTTTGTTCGTTTTTTCTAAAATTGTCTCCTAAATATGAAGTATTGGGATGTCTCGATGAGTTGGAAGCAATTCAAAGCTTGATAAATGGGGGAGAGTATGATTGTTTCTTTTGTTGTTTCTGAAAAAATTATGGTCACAAAGCAATTCATAGCAATGAGGAAGAAACCGAGCATCCATCGATTTAATTTTGCCGTATGAAAGCGATACTCTAACCATTGAGTCAAGTCACCCTACAAGAGAGTTACACAACCAAAGTAGCCCTTCCTATACAAGGATGTGGAGCACTAAGAAAGAAATGAAGCAGCGGCTACTATGCTATGTTAAGATCTATCAATGTTTCAAATGTGGAACTTTTTTTCTTGGTCGTCTGTCTTAATACCCTTTATACTAACGGATATTCACGTGTCATAATCCTATCCACCAATTTGACATTTATTAAATATCAGATCAACAGATAAGATTGTGCCACGTGTTCCTATTTAGTCTTCCGTTAGAGTGAAGGGCATATATGCTCTAGTTTTTGGATGGCAGGGGCACCAATGTCTCAAAAGTATGATGAAGGGTATCTGCATACCATTTACGATAGTTTGAGGGTATATTTATCCTTTTTCCCTTTTTTATATTTTGCAAAATAAAAGTTTCAGTTGAGGTTTAAACCCGGCCTAACCCATCGGTGGCCACCTAAAGTTGGCATCAATTTTCACTTAGACACCTTAACTAGACTTTGTTCATTTTAGACACCTCATGTCATGCCCAACTGTGTCATTTTGACACTTTTTCGACAATCTGCCAAATTTGTGAGGTGTGTGTAACACACTTGTTGATGACGTGTCAAAGTGACGAATTAAATAAAGACACGTGGCATATATAGAAAAAATAATTATTAAATGATAGAATCTTGAGTAGGAAAAAAAACTACCAATGACTCATTGACATGTGACATTTCTTTAACTAAATAATTAAAATAAAAACCACTTTTAATAAAAAGAAAATTATACGCACACCACCCCAAATTGTCTTCTCTACTACCCACCCCCACCTCAAACCCCAACTCCTCTCTCTCACCCAGATTTTCTTCTCCACCCACCACCACCCCCGACCCTCCCCCACCCAAATGTGTCAAAAGAAGAAGCTTTTTTTTGTTTGTTTTTGTCACTTTGTGAATGTTGTGAGATAAGAACATCTTTCTTCTAATAGATTGATGTTTGAATGCTTGATTTGGTGAATGTGGTAATGCATTTGCTTGACCCTTTTTGGGGTTTTTTTTTTTCTTTTTTCCTTTTTTGCTGAATTTCTGGGTCAATGCAAGTCAAAAATTGGTTCTTTGGTACATAAATATGGAGTCCCAAACTTTCTACTAAAAATTATATAGCTTATCTATTTGATTTGGACTTTTTCTGTGATTATGATGTGAGAAGGCATACAAATGGATTGGAACGCTAAAATTGTTTGTTGTGAATATAGGATTTGATAATTGAAAATATGATTTCTTGCCATTTTTGAGTGTGTTTTTTTCTCCTTGAAATTTATGTTGATTTTCTCAAATTATTTTGAGGAGGAAGATGGACAACAAAATAAGTGAAAGTATTTAAGCTTAAAATTTATGGGCGCTAGAATTCACTTTTTGTTTGTGGCATCGTCAAATTTATTTCACCATGGAAAGAGTTTAAACTTGGAAAATGATAGCCAAAAAATGGGGAAGAAGAAGAAAAAATAAAATAAAATTTGGTATAATGAGGGTCTCACGCGCGTCCATTGAGTGTATCACACTTGCTATGCCATCTCAGCAGAAAGTGTCAAATTGACACAGCAGGACATGACATGAGGTGTCTAAAATGAACGAAGCTTAGTTAAGGTGTCTAAGTGAAAATTAGTGCCAACTTTAGGTAGCCACCGATGGATTTTCCTTTAAACCCCCAAAACCTCAAACACCCAAAGTGAACATAGTACCAGCGCGCCATTAGATTACTTCTGTAAAGTAGTGTCATTTTATTAAATATATAGCTTTACACATAGTATTAATATATATAGTTAGTAAATTTTTCCGACAAAGGGGCATCGCTTGACACTCTTCGCTCAACATAGGTCCACCCCTGACATAACTTAAGTTTGTTACCTTGGAAACATATTTTGGACAAAAATAGTGTGTACTGCTTTTAAACTCATAAATAAATTATTCTATCACGTAAATTGTCCCAATAAATGAGTCAGGGATATATGTCATTGTCTACACATATTTCTAAACAGTTATAATAAACAAGCAATTGGGGCACTTGAGGTATAATTGCGTTTTAATTTCAATCGTTTGAATTTGAAACCTTGTTTACGATATGATATAGGACTGCAAAATTTAAGTCAAGTAAGGACTTGGCGAAACAACAATTTTTCATATTTACAAATTGTGAATTCTGCAGAACATAACGAAAGTATTCTTCCTTCTAATGGTTGTTCCACTTCTTTTAGAGTCTATAGCTGTTCTCACAAAGTATCTCTGTGTACATCTTTTTACGTTGCCCGGTAACACAGAGACTGTTGTGCACGTTACATTGTTCAGCAAGGAACGATTAATTGATAATCGATGAATATAAAAACACATAACAAGTAAATTACAAGTCTAAAACCATGAGGAAACTGGAGAAAAGAAGCAAGAAATTCGAGGCCTCCAAAAGACGAGCTCTCTTTCTTCCAAGTGGATTGATTGGAGTGGAAATCTGTTAAGTCTTGGGAACTATCGTTTGGGAGAGGCAGGCATACCACCTCCTCTAATGGAAAGTATCGGAATGTGAGACGAGCTTCTATTCATGGAATAGGGATCCAGAAACACAACAACAACTGAGATATCATCGTGGAAATGCCTCCTTACACCTCGATCAATCTTCTTCAGGTCTGAATATCTCATTTCTCTTTTCTTAGCTGCTACTCGGAGAGCAGCTTTGATTAATCTCCGGGCGATCCCCTGGTCCAAGAGAATGAAAAAACACACACCCGAGTTAACAATCTCATTCCTAAGGACGTTGAAGAACAACAGACATCACTTAAGTCGAGCAACAAAGAGTTCATTTCCCTCTTAAAGATAGCATATACCACACAAAATGAGATGAAGTTTTAGTAAGTCTTTTGTGCCAGAAAAGGCTCTTTCAGCAAGTAAAATTACTTTTATATCGTACTCTTTAGATAGTTATACAACAACAACACAAGTACGCAGACCAATAGACCCTCCTCTGCTCAAAGATTCTTTAGATAGTTATACAACAACATACCCAGTGTAGTAGCACAAAGTGGGGCTTGGGGAGGGTAGACTGTAGAGTATACATAGACCTTACTTAGAGAGGCTGTTTCAGATAGAGCCTCGTCTGATGACTCTTTAGATAGTTATATAAAAGACAAATCATATTATCAGAGATTGAATGCTTACGTTTCGGGGTTGACTGCTGACTATATCAACAGCCTCCTGGTTGCTAAGATGTTCCCAGAGACCATCTGAACCAAATATGAGGAACTGATCTTTGGAAGTCAATCTGTGAATGAAAATTGATGGTTCCGCACTGAGGATCGGTTTAGAGAAGGATTCGGGCAATCTAAACTTTGCCAACAGGGGTGGCTGATTGAACTCTGCCCTCTTAAGATAGGCATCACCAATTGACCTTGAAACCTGTAAAGAGGGTAACAAACGAACATCAACTCATATGTCACACACACCTCCATGACACCTCCAGTAATGGCGATTTCTTCCAAATGCATAATGCAACCACTATTAGTCAAATATTTACAGTTCCAACGAAAATTATCTCAAATCTCAATTTTTTTCAGGTGTCTAAGATAATAAATAAGCGACTTATATTACATAAAGAGTTGATCTCAGAGGACAACATAACTAACTTTTAGGTTGCTTACTTGCAAAGATAATTAACTCCGAACCGGAGATTGATATTATAGCAATAGTCTCCACTCATAACAATCACATCAGAACTAGTAATTACTAAACAAATTTCTTTCTATTCGGAATGGTACTTGGATAAAGCTCCAATGTTAGCTGCAAATAATTTTGTTTTGTTTTCTAGGTTGTACACCTTCAGAGTAACTTATATGAGGCATATTTTTGGAAAATCAACATGAGATGGCCTAAACATGTGACGTTAACAGATAATCACCTGTATGATACCCTTCACGCGCCAAACTTTGTGTTTGAGAAGCACAATCTGTGAATCCTGGGGATGCAATGATCTAAGCTCATCTCTCACAGACTCATTATTAGCATTGTGCTCCACTGACAATTGAATAGCTGTCACGCCCCTTGAAGCTTTTTCTGCTCTACCTAACACCACACGTGAATCTCCGGCATTGGCAACATATAGTAGTCCGTTGCAGATTACAGCTGCCAAACAACAAGATCCCACTGATGCAAGTTGTGGCTTCTCAAACCATTGTTGCTTCACAAGAGACAAAAACTCCTCATCCGTTTTCAAGAAAGCTTTTTTTATGACATCTGCAGACATTTCTTGATGCTCCGTTGCAAATTCTGTTAACGAAGGGATGAAGGTAAATAGAAGAGCTACTATCGTTTGTACTACTCAAAAACTTTCTAGAATATAAAACAGATGAATATGAGTTACAAGGAATAATTATAAACATTTTTGGAGGATAATTAGACAAAGTTTCAGGGTGAATGACACACATAGTAGTAAGGTTGAAAGCACAAAGGTGTTAGGAATTCAGATCACAATACTGCAAAAAGCATATGGTATCTATAGATGGCATCCTCCTCGAGTGTGTCTCTACTGGATTGTTATTGCATGTATCAAAATCTTAAGTCGTTCTAATATTTCTATTAAAAGAAGAAAATAACAAGCTGAGACGTTTAAATCTGATGAAAGTTGTGTTTACATAACTCATAGAAGTGACAAACCAGATCTTTATATCTCAAAAGTTTTAACGAACGTGCAAAATAGACAACAAAATTGTAAGATCTTTTGTGTATTTCAAGGTGGCAGTAAAGCAATATCGCGTATAAATACTATAGGTTTGACAAAATACCCTGAATGTTCTGTCTATAAAGTATAATCACAAGGCAAAATTCAGCAAAATCTTAGTAATAACCACATGTAGACACATAAATATTGTGGAAGGCATCATTTTAGACAGCAGGGGCCATAGCAAGATGGATGTACTTATCAGTATCGAAAGTTGGCCAGATTTTTTGGGATCTTAATATACATTGATATACCGCTTTTGTAAAGTTAAAACATTCTTGGTTCATTATCAATGAAACACTGGACTTGCAACAAAAATTGCAAATAGCACAATATGTAAAGTCTAAAGATCAGATCTACCAACCTGAATCATTTTTAGTATTTATGTCAAAACTTAACCAGCATTGGCATTCACATCTTAAAAAAATACACTTCCAAAACTACGACATTACCACGATATCAAGAATCAAATTAATAATAATAATAAGCATCTATGCAATCAAAAGGAACATGAATAGCTTACTCTTAAGATTGGAGAACAAAGTCTTGTTTACGAAACAGGACGTCTCTGGTCCTCCATGTCCATCATAAACTCCAACAAATGTTCCATAAAGACCTGATTCAAGAGAACTCAATGGCCCTGATTCAAGCTGGCTCTGATCTTCCATCAAATTATTAGCTTGTATTATTGCCATTGAAAATTCTCCATTAACATGAACCCCCAAATCCTTATACCACATTAAACCATCAACCCTACCCCTAGTATCCCCACCCCTCCCTGCACCACCATCCCCCTCAACAGAAGGTTTCCAGCAAGGTTTAATCATTCTTTTTTTTTTTTTTTTGTATACAATTTCAATATATATATATCACATAAACATATATTTATCCAAGAATCTTTTTACATAATTTATCCAAAAGAACCAGCAAACAATATATTCATCAAAAACCCCAACCCCAACCTCAAATCCAGTTTTTGCTTATGTTCAAAACCCACAACCCCACAAATACAACAAGGGCAAGACACCATTAATATGTAACAAACCTAAAAATGGAGGTAAAAAAGACCAAAAGGGTATGGGCAAAACTTTTGTCCCCAAAAAACAAGAAAACAATAGTTTTTATGTGAGTTCAGAGAATATGGTGACAGTGGGTGTTCTTTGCATACCTTGAACCTGGTTTCTTTCAATTTTTCTTGGTGGACCTTAAACATAAATATTATTGTATCAAATTTCAACTACAAGCTTAGCTGTGAAAACCCATAAAAGATTGATGGTGACAGAGTTTGTTCCTTGATCAGAAGGATCAAACAGGGAATGGATAACAAAAAATAAAAATTGGGTTTTTTTGTTTGTTTTTGTTTTGGAACTTCTTGATCAGAGGACCTTTAGGAAGGGTGTCAGAGAGAGATCTCAGATTATGATCATACACAAAGACAAAAAAAATTAGGGCAAGAAAAATCTTTTATATAGGTTGTTTGCTGTCAACTTTTTTTTTTCTTTTAGAAAGTATTTTTTATACTCCTATTTTCTCTCATTTATTGCCTTTCTAGGCCTTTCTTTTTTTTAAAAAAAAAAATAATAATAATTCAAAAACTCAATCTAATAATAAGTATGTATGGCTTATTCGTTATTGTATTTGATATAAATTTGTATTGTTGATATGTTTTATTTGAGTTGATAGTGTTTTATTATCATAAAATAGAGATAAGATTGCATATACATTATTTTTTATCTTATTTGTAAGATTATATTAAATACGTATTGTTTGGTGACAATTTTTATTTTGTTTATCTTTTCCAAATATTTTTATAGCAAAGCCCCCTCCTATTTTCTCTCATTTATTCTCTTTCAAAGGTCCTAATTTTGTGGTCATGTTGCTTTCTAGGCCTTTCTTCTTCTATTTTTTTTTAAAGATTTTTTTTAAAAAAAAATCAAGAACTCCATTCAATAGTATGTATGATTTGTTATTGTAATTGCTGTAAATATTTATTTTTAATATGTTTTATTTGAGTGGATTGTTAATCTACTTTCACAAAATAACGATAAGATTGCATATACACAATTTTTATCTTAATTATAAAATTTTTGTTTGCTGATAATTTTTATTTTATTTTTTTCAAACTTTTATAGCAAACTCCTCCTATTTTCTCTCATTTATTCTCTTTCAAGTCCTAATTATAGTCATGTTGCTTTCTAGGTCTTTCTATTTTGAAAAAAATAATTAAAAAATCAAGAACTCTATCCAATAATAAGTATATACGACTTATTTATTATTGAATTACATGTTTGTTTTTTATAAATCATACGCACCGTCTTCACTTTACTTGTGGGATTAGATTAAATGTGTTATTGTTGTCACACACATATATATACAAATTTTGAGATTGAAACGTAGTTAATGATATTTTTGGAAGAAATTTTCAGTTATAACAATAATATATTCAATGTAATTTCATAAGTGGAGTTTGAGAATGATAGAAAATACACAAACCTTAGCCCCACCTTTGTAGCTTAAAATATTGTTTTCAGTAAAACCTCAACTAAAAAAAAAGTTCTTAACACAAAATTGCAAGAAAAATCTGACAATAAAATAACAAGATGCAAATACGTGAACCAAGAAATAGTATTACATATTTTAAAAAAAATAAGAAACTATGCAATCACACATTAAAGAAATTATCATCATCTTTAATATTCTCAACCCATGTTTTTTTATTGTGCTATAATTATAAC
Source organism: Solanum acaule (assembly GCA_036250505.1). Classification (NCBI taxonomy): domain Eukaryota; kingdom Viridiplantae; phylum Streptophyta; class Magnoliopsida; order Solanales; family Solanaceae; genus Solanum; species Solanum acaule. The sequence goes on along the minus strand of JAJOOR010086030.1, from coordinate 9,631 downwards.
GAAGTATAAGTATTGGAATAAAATATGTATACAATTTTAGCTAAAATAATGGAGTTTCATTTGTGTATTTCTTTTTATTTTTTCTTTAAATATAGTCTTTATTTATATAATAATTATAACTAAGTATAAGTATTGGAATAAAAAATGTATACAATTTTAGCTAAAATAATGGAGTTTCATTTGTGTATTTCTTTTTATTTTTTCTTTAAATATAGTCACTATTTTTATTTTATTTTTTATTTTTATTTTTATTATTATTATTATTTTATTTATTTATGCTGTTATATAGGTCTGTTTGCTGTTAATTTTTCCACTTTCAAGTAATTGTAGTCAAGTTGCTTTCTAGGCATTTCTTTTTTATTTAATTTCAAGCACTCCATCCTAAATAAAGAAGAATTAATATAAGAAGGCATAACAGTACTTTGATCTTTCAATCATTTATAAATCTTAATTTTGATCTATATGATATTTGATAGGAGATATTTATTTTTTGATTAATTATAATATCTCTATTTGATTCCTTTGTATAAACTTTTCTTTTAATTAATATAATACAGTCAAACGCAAGAAGGGTTTGAAGAGGAGAAAAAAGTTATCTTTAATTAAAAAAATATATGAGTTAAACTAAGAAGAATCATCTTAAATATTTTTTCAATATATATATATATATCATGCAAATCTCAGCTACTTCATGTACAATTTTTTTTCACACATTATGACCTATTGATTAATTTTAGTGCATAGATATATGACAATTGTAACAATATCTATCACCTCCTAAACAATTAAAAAAGATTAATTAGTTTGACTAATTTACATATATGTAACCCCAACCAAATAAAATTACGTGTTCCAATTTTAGTATTGATATACATAACGTAAGAATATAATATTCCAACACTAATAATAACGTTAATGCTAGAGCATAGTTTTTCTACCCCTAAATATATATTATTATCCTAAGAAAATGCATTTTATATACCAAAAAAATAAAATCTTTTACTCATAGATATTGTGTCGTCATGAGACAGACAATAGAGACATTCATGTCTAACAAAGTATTGCTTGTTGCTTTGGATGGTTGCCAAATGCCAATATATACATATAAAATTTTAAATATATATATATAAGAGGAGTTACACATATGTAATAATATTAGTATAGTCTATTGTATCTTGCTACTATATTTGGCTAATTGATCTATCATTCTGTTTTATATACTGGTTTCGATTTTCACGATTCTCGATTTTAATTGAATTAGGAAAGATTGATATTGTTGGAAGATATAGGGTGAGGTTACGTTGTTATATGTGTGGAGTTTCATGAAATTCCAGTTTTTACCGGCTCTTCCAATCAACAATCTACTAACCTTAACTTTACAAACAATTTGATCACATCTAAGTTTCCATTCTATTATTATTCTACTAATTGAGACGAAAAGAAAAAGGGAAAAAGGACAAATATATTTCCAAACTATCGTAAATGGTATGCAGATATCCTCCGTTATATTTTTGGGACATTGGTACCCCTACCGTCCAAAAACTAGAGCATATATATATACCCTTTATACTAACGGACATATACATGTCATAATCTTATCCACCGACCCAACATTTACTAAATATCGGATCGACAGATAAGATTGCACGTGTCGCTATTTAGTCTTCCGTTAGAGTGAAGGGCATATATGCTCTAGTTTTTGAACGGCAGGGGAACCAATGTCCCAAAATTATGACGAGGGTATCTGCATATCATTTACGATAGTTCGGGGGTATATTTGTACTTTTTCCCAAAGAAAAAAGATTTAACTTTTATGAGAAAATTTTTGCTCGAAAGCATGGAATGGGTCGGGGCGGAGTGCTATATGACACTCTATTTTAGGGCTAACCCATCGGTGGCCCCCTAAACTTGGCACGATCTTTCACTTAGACACCTTAACTAAGCTTTGTTCATTTTAGACACCTCATGTCACACCCAACTGTGTCAATTTGACACTTTTTCGACAATCTGCCAAATTTGTAAGGTGTGTGTAACACACTCGCAGATGACGTGTCAAAGTGACGAATTAAATAAAGACACGTGGCATATATATATAAAACAATAATTATTAAATGATGAATCTTGAGTAGGAAAAAAACTACCAATGACTCATTGACATGTGACATTTCTTTAACTAAATAATTTTTTTAAAAAAAACACTTGTAATAAAAAGAAATGCTCTAAATTAGTAAAAGAAACCCTCGGGTCTTGTTTTGTCTTTACTGACGCCAATTATACCCACACCACCCCCAAATTGTCTTCTCTACTACCCACCCCCACCTCAAACCCCAACCCCTCTCTCTCACTCAGATTTTCTTCTCCACCCACCACCACCCCCGACCCTCCTCCACCCAAATGTGTCAAAAGAAGAAGCTTTTTTTTTTGTTTGTTTTCGTCACTTTGTGAATGTTGTGAGATAAGAACGTCTTTCTTCTAATAGATTGATGTTTGAATGCTTGATTTGGTGAATGTGGTAATGCATTTGCTTGACCTTTTTGGGGTTTTTTTTTTGGTTTCTTTTTTGCTGGATTTCTAGGTCAATGCAAGTCAAAATTTGGTTCTTTGGTACATAAATATGGAGTTCCAAACTTTCTACTAAAAATTATATAGCTTATCTATCTGATTTGGATTTTTTCTGTGATTATGATGTGAGAAGGCATACAAATGGATTGGAACGCTAAAATTGTTTGTTGTGAATGTAGGATTTGATAATTGAAAATATGATTTCTTGCCATTTCTGAGTGTTTTTTTCTTCTTGAAATTTATGTTGATTTTCTCAAATTATTTTGGGGAGGAAGAAGGACAACAAAATAAGTGAAAGTATTTAAGCTTAAAATTTATGGGCGCTAGAATTCACTTTTTGTTTGTGACATCGTCAAATTTATTTCACCATGGAAAAAGTTTAAGCTTGGAAAATGGGAAAGAAGAAGAAGAAAAATAAATTAAAATTTGGTAAAATGAGACTCTCACGCGCGTCTAGTGAGTGTATCACACTTGCTATGCCATTTCAGCAGAAAGTGTCAAATTGACACAGTTGGGCGTGACATGAGGTGTCTAAAATGAACAAAGCCTAATTAAGGTGTCTAAGTGAAAGATCGTGCCAAGTTTAGGGTGCCACCGATGGGTTAGCCCTCTATTTTATTGAAAGATTAATATTCTTTAAATCAAATTTCTCACTGAAAAATATCAGTTATTTTTACATATATTTTAATTGAATAAGTGAGAAAAAATATTAGTCTTTTCAAATGAAGAAATTAGGTAACTTCTCATTGTTTCAATAAGAATTTATTTTTTACTATGCATTTTTCTGATGAGTTGATTCAATGGAAATAAGGTGAGAAAATCATGTTTTATAATATAAATTTTTTATTAATTTGCGGCGGTAAAATCTTCTGTTTCTAATAATATTGGGAACTTTATTTTTAAAAAATAAAATAAAGTGCAGATATACATGTTTGGTTGTGGTGAAATTAGCTTTTTGTGAATGTGATGTATGTCTTACTATATATATATGCACATTTTGTTTGTTTGTGATGAAAAGAAGTCATATTTAATTTGTGTGAAAATTACTTTGTTGTGATTCTTGAAAACAAAAAAAAAAGCAAACTTGATTGATTAGTTCACAAAGTTATTAGGCAGTGATTAGTATTTATGTATTAGACAAACAATGTGGAAGTTGTTTTTAAAAACATCATCATTGTTTGTGTGGGATCAAATATTGTTAGTTAAAGGTACCTTTTAACTTAATTAGTAGAAAACATGTTGTATTTATTTTGGCAAGTGTCACTTCTTGATTGCAATATGAAATGTTTAAAGTATGGTTATTTTATAAGTTGGGTAAGAAAAGTCGTACTTGGATCTTATTTCTATCTTTATGAAAGTAAAAAGGTTATTTTTGATTAATCTCGACTTAAAAAAAAGGTTAACAAATTAAGGTTATTGTAAACTAGTCATCCCACCTAGCTAACTTTTCATATGAGACTTTGTTCAGAAATACTGGATGATCTCGTTGTTAAATTAAGCTTGACATGACCCATTATCATTCGTTTGTTAGTTTGGAGATTAAATGTGTGCCACCCACATCAATTGAGTATTTATGATTGTCAGACTCTACTGATTTTCTTTTTTGTATATGCATGTTCAAAGCTACTAGTAGAGATAGTAAACTAGCGCATAGATGGGCAAGGCTCTAAGTCGGTCCCCGCACTAGCACTTCTCCATCTCTCGTATTGCCAAACTATTTGTCTCATATAATATCATGTTGTTAGTCTAAAACAATCCAATTATATTCTTAAAATATTGTGATGATATTATTCGCTTTGAACCAACTAACACAATTTTTTAAAAAGGTTTCACATCATTAAAAGTAACTAACATCTTCTAGATAATTTTTTCCCCTATTTTTCACGTGGGACTTTATTCACACACTACGACACAACTCAAACACAACTCAATAGAAGCAAATAGATAATTCCACAGCACCCTAGAATTTTTTCTAATATATATTTTTTAATTCTTTCAAAACATATCTTGGACAAGAGATCTTAATTTAAATATGATTGTGCAAACCAAAAGAAATTTTATTGCACAATGTTCCCCAATCTGTTCCCAAATTTTTTATAAAATTAATTTTCTAACCACAATATAATCCCATTTTCCAGAAAGAAAAAAAAATGTTATCTTTGTCACTTGGACGTGTGTTTTAAATCAAAACTAATGCTACACCACACGTTGATTTGAATATTTCCAAAAAAGAAGAAGATGAAAATAAATCATGCATTGTCAGTATAAATAGTTTTTACATTATCTGCAACTATTTATTTAGATTTTTGGGTCATTATATATTCACCTTTTAAAGTTGATCGAACATGGCGCTTGTTTGATGGATTTAGTTAAGAAATAAAGTTGCGCCTTTGCTATTAGCTATAGCTTTTGGCATGATGGTAATCGCTTGATCCTAACAAGTGGTATTAGAGCTAAGGTCGTGGATTCGATTCCCAAGAGCAATATTCTGCATGAGGCAAGTGCTGGGAGGGGGATTGTTGAGCTAGTAATGTCAACATCCTGCCTATGGCAAGGCCCACGAGGGGCTGGGTAACCCAGGCCGAAGTCATGATCGAACATGGTGTTTGCTTGATGGAAATAGTTAAGAAATAAAATTGTGTCTTAGCTATAACTTTTGGCATGATGATAAGCGCTTGATCCTAACGCCTATAATCTTAAAACCTTTTTAAACTGAAAAAGTATGGCTTGATACATGTTTATATGTGTATCAGGCCTTTAAGAATAAATCAACCTAAATATATTTTTAGTGATATTATAAAGTTGAAATATTTCAATTTATATGTCACCTTTTAAATTTATTATAAAAAAAATATGTACTAATAACTATTTTAACCGATAATGAAGATTTTTTTTTTTTAAAAAAAGGAAAAATAGAAATACAAAGTTGTCAAGATACATTATTAAGATGGAATATCTCAATGCATTTAATGTAGGAATTATTTTGATTGGACTTGCATTAATTTAACAATCTTTAATTTTTTGTAATACATGGTAAGGTCAAGTACATATATTATTGATGGACATGTGAAATTATAAGCCTAACATAACTAATTTTTATGAGAATATATATAATATCATCTCTTAGTTTTGTTATGTTACCTTAACAATAATGTAGACATGTGAGACTTTTTTTTTGTTTTTCGCTAGATATTCGATACTCATATCAAGACTTAAAGAATGGTGAATAAAAGAAAAGTATGGTAAAATCAAACCAACAACAACTCATATTGAGTACAATGATATTCTTAATCTGTTGGATGATTTTTGATTTCATTCAAATATATCACAATTTATTTTTCAATCAAATATATCACAATTTCGAAATTGAATGGATAAATAAGCTTTTATCTCCACCTTTCTCCAATTATACCTATCAGATTTTTATCAGCGACAAAATTCAAACTCATAATATATATGTATCTCATATATACATCACGTATTACACTTTTACCACTAAACCAAAGTTCGGATCAAAATTGCCAATGGTTTTCTGTCCTAATTTGTTTCATTAATTTATCATATGATAAATGCATATTAACTCACCCAAGCTACCAAAATTGTCATGTAGTAACAAATTGGAATAATTAAAATCACTATAGGAAAATGGTAATTAAAATTGGGACCACAACAAAAAAGGAAAAAAAAGAGATAAATGAGTGACATATTTCTATAATTGGATAACATTCATTGGATGTGTAAAGTACACAGTACATATATTGTACAAAGCGGTAGAGACATTCTTGTTTATGTCCAAATTCAATTGATGAACTCCTATAGAAATTCACCAATTGTTATCAACTTGTTTTTTAAGTTCATTGCTTACTTTTACCTTTTTTGTCACATTGCATTTCGTGACTTTTTAATGGTGTAATTTTGTCATAAGCCTAGATTGAGAAAGTCATAAAAAAGATGTTAAACCTAATTCTAGAAGCGCTAGCATAGCCACAAAAAGAGAGAGAAATAACGAGTTTCTATAGCAAGTAAGTATTATTAGGTTAGTTCCACAGTTTCACTAAAATATTGATGTGGAAATTGACTTTTGTAGTTGCCTCAATAATTTTCTAGCGAGGGAGAATTGATGCATTGTTAGTCGATGAAGTCAAATCAACGATGTGAAAAAACACATCTTCTTTATTTGAAAACTCACTAGAAAGTGTTTTTTTACTATATAAATCGAACCTATTAACTTTAAATTTTAGATTCGCGTCTATCAAATATATAGCCTTAATAACCACTAAATAACAATAGTTTTATTTTTCATCTACATAACAATAGTTTTTTTTTCAAATATAGCAAATGATTTTTTTTATTTTAAAAAACATAATAATAAGGAGCCACAATTTTCTCAAATTTAGTTATATGTTCTCTCCCATTAAAAAAGGTTTTGACCAAAATAAACCTCTGTACCTCTATATTCTGTAAGTTTAATCAATAATGGATACCAACAGTATTTTAATTCTACTTCAACACAACGGACGATGGGATGCATCAGGTAAGTTTGATAACTATATTTGGTGTTTTTAATTTCTATGATCGTTATCTTATAAACTATTTGGTTGGTACATATATGTTTTTTGTTTATGGAAATTAGTGTTTATTTCTTGAAATTTAATTCGAAATCCGATGATCTTAGGATTATATGATTGTATATTACGGTGTATTTTAAGTCGTTTAATAATATTCATATATGAGTTAAAATTGGGTAGATTGTTTGTGGCATTTGTTATGGCGTAGTTGTTAAAGTTGATTATGACGATCTATTATTAATAGTAACAGATGAGATAATTTAGTGAAATTGATAGTGTAAGTTGTTGTGAATTATGTGATGTAATCAATATTGTATATTAGGTTTTAAATCAACACCAACAATTTTTAAATTTCTTGATATAATTTGCTGGTGTAATTGATATATTTTGTGGTACATGTATTGAAGTAATTGCTAGTTTATATTAATTTGTTATTAGTCTACCGATTCGTGATTGGTTAGTCGCTTCTTTTTGGTGTAATCTACATGTTTTGTTATGTGTATTAGTGATTGTATATTGGTAGATTATTTGGTGAAAGTGAAGGTATATTTTAAGTCATGTATTGAATATTTTTTGGTAGTGATTAGGTGTAATTAGATTTTTTGTAGTAAGTTTTTAATGAATACCAACATTTTTTATTTATTTGGTAAATTTTGATGGCATAAAGATGTATATTTTGGTACATATATTGAAGTAGTTATTATTTTTAAGTCTTTTTAAAATACCATAAAGTTGAGTTTGACTATCTGTTATGAATAGTGTTTTGGTAGATTATTTGGTCAAATTGATAGTTTATTTGTTGTAAATGATATAGTGTAATCAATATTGTATATTAGGTTTTAAATCATCAATATTTATTTCATATGGTGTTACATATAATCAAGTTCAACTTTATCAATCTTCATAAATCAATGTTATACATATAGTTGGTTATAAATTGGTGTTCGAATTTCATTATAAGAATAATGAAGTGGACATCAATTTTTAACCATATTATACACCATTTTGTATATAACTTTTGTTTGGTGATATAAAAAAATATGATTGTGTATTTTAAATTTAATTGTTATTTTTTTTGTTAAAATGTATTGCAGGAAGGTATATAGATTTCAAGATTGAAGGAGTGATATATGACGCAAACATCAATGACAAGAAAAAAAATTCAAGAGGTCTAAAGTAAATTTTTAAAAATGTGTTATAGCCTATAGATGACCATAACAAAAAAAAACTTGTACCAAATAACCATATGAGGATTAATATTGAGTTAATTTTTTTTTGTGTTTATTATACGTTTTTTTTCTTCAGAATCTAATTGAATGATATTAGCGATTTTGAATTTTATTCGTTGTTTATTAAAAAAGAAAACAAATGTTTCATTTTTTTATTGGGGAATTTTCATATACACCTATAGTTTGGATTATAATTATGAAAATAGTTATCGTTTGTCTAATTATAATTCATAGCAATAGTTTTAAAAAGGAGAAAGGAGAAAGGCATTGTGTTTTGTGACTTTTTAATGGTGTAATTTTGTCATAAGCATAGATCGTGAAAGTCATAAAAATATATTAAATCTAATTCTAGAAGCGCTCGCATAGCCACACAAAGAGAGAGAGAGAAAACGAATTTTGATAGCAAGTAAGTATTATTAGGTTAGTTCCGCTAAAATATTGATGTAGAAACTAACTTTTGCAGTTGCCTCGGTAATTTTATAGTGAGGGAGAATTGATGCATTGTTAGTCGATGAAGTCAAATCAGCAATGTGAAAAACACAACTTCTTTATTTGAAGACTCACTAGAAAGCTTTTTTTTTACTATATAAATCGAACCTATTAACTATAAATTTTAGATTCGCGTCTATCAACGACCCATCTAATGAAATTATTGTCTCCGACTATTTCCTTTCACAACCATAACACGAGTTCAACTTTGTTGTTATCAAATGGTAAAATCAACAAATTTCAAGAGGTCAAATTACTAGGTATATAGCATGGGCGTCTACATGGCCGGGTTGGTTCGGGTTTTTCTAATATCAAACCAAACCATTTGTGTCGGATTTTTAAATCTATAAACCAAACCAAACCAATTAAACTCGGGTTTTTCAACCTTGGGTTTTTTCGGGTTTTTCGGATTTTCGGGTTTTTTTTGGTAAAGTATTCATACAAACATATAATTTACTCGTACTTCAAATATTTCTTTAGTCCTACCAAAATACAACTATCGAAAGTGTTTCTTAAGAAAATAACACAAAATATGATATGAGTAATGACACTAAAATATCCAACAAAAAAATAATAATAATGAAATTGCGTAAAACAAATATTGCAAATTAACAAGTCATAATGAAAATGATCATAATTTAAAAGTACTAAATCATGCTAAAATAAATTTAATAAGTATTAGTTACATGACTAAATATTAAAGGAAATTAAAATTAGATTATGTATTTGAATTGTCTAAACCAATGTAAAACCAAGGAACAAATATTCAATATTATTGTCATT